>JBBHKE010000040.1:144767-175517 GCA_037447655.1 Zygnema cylindricum | reverse complement strand
ATATATATATATATATAGTTTTCAATTTCAGGTAACTGCTTGCTTAATTTTACACTCAACTGCTTATCGATTTTTGGGTGAAGTTTCCTTCGTATATTCCCATTTGCTCCTCAGTTTTTGATTGGGAGAGGGACGGGGAGAGGGAGGGGGGCGAGGGAGAAGGAGAGGATGAGGGAGAGGATCGAAGGGTAAGGATAGGACAGAACTCCATCCAGAAAAAAGAAGAAGGATCAAATGCTATCGTTTTCAGAGTTATTTTATCTAACGTGTATCAAAATTTGATATGTCTTTTCTATGGAATGTTTGTTTGCGATTGACGTTTCGTTTTAGGACTCTTGTCTTGTAATATTTTAGCAAACAACTTTTGTTCACACAATAAATAATGTGTTGGATGAATAGTATTTTCCTCGTATCCTGGTACAATGTTGTCAGAAAAAAAAAAACGGATGCTCAACCATTGTGTTGGAAGAAAACGGGCGAATTCGAAGCAAATACATTCTCAAATATAACAAAACTCGCCCAAAAAAAAAAAGAAATCACCATGCTTATGGAATGTCAAAAACTTTTTGACTCTAAATCTGGATCAGAGGTGGAGGTATTTTACCTTTCGAACTTTTCTATGCAGATACTATGCAAGACGGGTTTCCCTGCTTGCTTAGGGTTTAAGCTACTCTCCCTCCCCCTCCCCTTCCCCTCCTCGCCACCCTCTTTCCCCTCCCTATCCTCTTCCCCTGCCCACCCAGCATCTCTCACATTACTGGTGGTGCCTTTAAAACATAAAATTTTGCGCCCAAAAAACCCACTTCACCACCTTTAAAACAAAACTAGGACCTCTCCCCACCCCCCCCCCCCCCTCCCACCTCTCCAGAATCTGACCTAAAAGCTTCTCTAGGCTCCCTCTGATGCAGAGGGCTCCATGGACGTTTGGAAGTTTACCAATATGATACATCAATAGAAAACATAGAGAAGAAGAACTCAAGACCAATTATAGACATTTATAGGTGTAGTTTTTAAATATTAATTGTATGTCGAGTCAACATTCCAAGAGTATTGACACTGAAATACTTGCAATGATTTCAAAACACTAATTGAATTCCTTTCAAAAACCAAGTGAATTTCCTTTCAAAAACTAAGTGAACTCCCTTTCAAAAGCTAAGTGAAATCCTTTTCTAAAACTAACTGAAATTCCTTTCAAAAACTAATTGAAATTCATTTCAAAGTACACCTTCATTCGGAGCAGGACCTTGCATTGGAGTTGCTTGGTTCAACCAAAAAAACCTTTCTATACGTATCTTTTTCTTTTTCTTTCTTTCTTCTTTCTGATAACAGGCGCATATTGTGGATGTGAGAGACTTGAGAGAGGAGTTTTTCTTCTATAACTGAATGTAAATTTTTGTTATATGTTACTTAAGTGTTTGAAAATGTGACTTGTGTGTTATAAAATTGTTGAGAAAGTACTTAGATCAGGGATTGGGGACTTCTGTAGGCTTATATTTGCTTAGTATTGATAGACTTCCTAAAATTTGTTAGTTTGGTTTCATCCAACCTTCCTTTTTTGCGTTTACTTTGATTAAAGAGAGGGCTTCCTCCCTCGGGAGATTTCAAACCATAATTATTTTTTTGAATGCGGTAAATCATCATCTTCAACACTGACCGTTCTGAAAGCCTACAAAAATTGCAAAAAGTAATCCACACTTTTCGACTATTTCATTAACTCACTACCACGTTTTAAAATCGAGATTTTCTGACTGTGCTGAAACTGCTTTTGTTTTAATCTATTTTAAAAAATTTAGCTACAATTTCATTCTTCCATTCTCTTATTTTTGTGATTCATTTGATTTTTAAACACTGTTGACTGTAGCACTTTCTTTCAAAGTGTTTGCTACGAGCCGGAGCAAGTGGTGAAAAATTCTTACCAGTTTAGTATGGACTGTCTGTCTGGATTATCGAGTTTTGTCAAAATTTCATTTGAAAGAAACGCTGATATCGATGATCTTGAAAAAAATCTCCTTAATGTTGGTTAGCATCCAAGAGCAAAAATCCAAATATAGGCAGTTACTCGCCAAAAAAAAAAAAAAAGTTGCATAACCTGACTTCCCAATAATTTTGCACAAATACTTGCACATCATAATTCAGCAACATGCCTTCCCCTTCCCTCCATCTTCTGGCTCCCAAAACTCTAAATTTCTGTAGCAGCAAAATACCTTCCCCTTCCCTCACTCCCTCTCCTTCCAGCTTCCCAAACCCTAAATTTCTGTACAGGACTTCCTTGCATTTGCTTCCAAAAAGCTCTAAGCAGAGTCATGTCACATGGTAGCTGCATGTAAAGACAAACACTGAGTATCGCTATTAGTGTTAAGATTTTTTTCCGCCTTTAAACTATCCTTTCTCAATGCAAAAGTGCCTAACATTCATTCCGAGACACAATCAGAGGGTAAGAATCTTACCTTGCAATCCAACCGCCGGATTATTAATCCAACAAGTGTTCACGGAAAAAGTAAGTTGAAAGGTGGAAAAAAACATTAACCCTAATAGCGATACACGTCTACTTCTACTCACAGTCCACTTCTCTTCCTTCCTCACATGACACCTAACCATAAACCGCACTCTGCTCTTGCTGACATCAGCACAGTTTCTCTTCCATTCCTGTCCCTTTCAAAGAAAAAGAAGATAAAATGGTGGCTCCCTTCACTACCAGACTAATCTAGTCACTTCTCCCCTCCATGTCTTTTCCGACATGAGGTGGGAATTATCTTTCACTTTCTCTACCTTGATACCCTCCCTTCTTCCCCCTTGATACCCTCCCTTCTTCCCCCTTGATACCCTCCCTTCTTCCCCCTTGATACCTTCCCTTCTCCATCCTTGATACCATCCCTTCTTCCTTTACGCTCTTGCCCTCCCATCCCGGCATCACAAGGCCAAGAGGCAACAAAAAAAAAGGAAAAAAAAAATCAACCTTTCATAAAAACATAACAAATGTTGAAAAAGCTTAAGCTTAAAAGAAGGATGAATTTTAAAACAACACAGATTAATAGTTGAAAAAAAAAAAGGTAAACGCAAAGGAGCGAGGTAAAGTAGGCTTCGGCAAATTTCTGATGTCTAATTAGGGGGAGAGCCCAGTTGAGACCCATTTGGCCCCCCTTTCCACCTATTAATGATATTTACTCATTTGGATGGGATCAAATTACTTGTTTAACTTGGTCATAAAATTCTCAAAACTGGAGAAAATTTCATCAAATAGGTTTTGAACTAATGAATTGTTACGAAGCTAAACATGGAGAGCTGCAGTGAGGAGGATTAACTTAACATAAATAAAGAGAACAAAACAAGGGCTTTTAGGCTTGAAACACTTTTAGTAACACCTGATCAACATTACATGCATATTGGTCACACGTCTTTTCGTTAAACGTAAAGTAAAGTGGACAGATCCAGTGGACGGAATTGAACTTGCTCCTTCCCATTTCCTTCCCGGTTTTCTCTATGTTTCCAAGGGAGGGTATCCATCGCCCCTAAAAAGCAACGTCTCTAGACTGCCTCCTTTCATGCATAGTCACTGAAAACTGCCCAACAGAGTCAAACTTATTCAGTGTCACGATTAAGGATTTTTTACTAAAAACAAAAGGGCCGGTCTCTAAAAGTGAAAATGCGTTGTTGATTAGAAAATTATTTAACGGCCACATCAATGCCCCATATGGCTTTTCCCTTGGATACTGCACCTTCACCTCCATGCCCGATAATGGAAATGATGTCGCGGATATACTTTTTCTTGTAAGAAGAACTCTGCACAATTGACACACCAGATTTTGATTTAAACCTGATACAATCAGCTTTATACATAAATGAAAGATCTGATAAAAAACGCTTAGAAAAAAAATTGTTCTAAAAAAGTTACAATAAAAAAATAAAAAGGAGGGGGGGGGGGGGGTTGGGGTTTAAATCAGTTCATAAAAAAAAGTGCTTATTTGAAAAAATTGACAAAAAAAAAATGACCTGTTAGTCGCTTAAAAAAAGGTAAGACAAAATTACATCTATCGACTAGTTAGTTTCACACTTTATTAATGTTGAAACCAGATGATTTCTACCCACCTTACTTAATGGCATTTTCAATATAAGATGGTATTTCGCTGGTAAATGAAATTAGGACAATCAGAGATACATTTTTTTTAACATTAATAATGACTTGCAAAATCACATGAAAATTTCCTCTGCAGTACGTTGTCTAATAAGAAGCAAGACAACTACATATGACTGTACTTTGCCAAAAAGAACAAGCGATGTGATTCATTGGAGGACCACATCGAGAGTCTGTAGTCTTTATTCATAGACGTACAAAGAAGCAGCTGCAGAACACAAGGCAGCAGCTGTGGCCCAACAGGCTGCCCTTACCAACACCCCTCCTTTTCCTCCCCCTTTGACTCATCCATCCCGCCCATGGCATGATTGATACCATAATGAGGATGGACTCCCATGCAACCCGCAATCAATCTACAACTACCGAGCCAGACAGACAGGAACAATGCCACACCTTTGGAGATCCTCACATTCAGGCCGGATTTTGCGACGAACTTCCTCCTGCATTTGTTGTAATTTTTTTTACTTCTTCAGCAATTGTTTTGAGATTTGTAGCAATGGTTCCAAGCGCCCCAGCATCTTCCACATCATTTTCGCATATACGCAATATTTCAAGAAGGCCGTTAATCACATTGTTGTTCATACTGGGGTGATCTCTAAGTATTTCCTCTGTAGTCATACCTAAATGAGATGGACGAAGGCTAGTGATGATTTCTCCAACTAGAAGGGAAATTTGGAATTTTATAGGACTTTTCACGAGGCCAACGCTTAGAACTATTTGGCATCTACTATCGGGAAAAATCAATGGGGATTTCAAATGGAGATCCTCGATTATGGAGTGAAAACCTTGAACTGCTGCTGTCACGTCAGAAGCTATACTTAAACATCGAGATAATGTCACATCTCCCTCGCGCATATATTTTTCAAAACTGGATCCTTCCACTCCCTCCACTAAAATCCAGCTCATTTTATCGCCAGGCGACGATTTTCTGAACTTTGCCACTGGTTCCTTTACTCTGCGCATCTTTTTTGCAATTTCTTCCACATTATAAGCTAAATGTCGAAATTCATATACCACAAACCGGCCTTGCGCCAAGTTGCCCCTGTATACAAAACAGCCTCCGGGGTTGGACGCATAGATTTCGTTGACCTTTATACAAAGGCCTTTCCAATCATCATCCGGTGGATCACTAACCGGAGGATTACTAACCGGTGGATTACTAGACGGGTTCATCAAAACGTCAAACAGGAACGCAAAGAAGAACACAATAACACAACAACCAAGAAAAGGGGATGGAGGAGATGGATAAGGAGAGGGCCAGGCGTTGTGTGTAGGGGGCAACGATATGTCTCTACGGGGTGGAATCTCCTATATCTTACACAACCAGCCAGAATAGAATTTCTTGACGAAACGACAAAACGTATGGCATACTGTCAGAACAAAATCTCTAGACAAATCCCTATCCCTATACCAGAGGTCGCAAAAGTCAAAAAAAATCATACCCGAAACCGACCGTTTTTTTTTTTTCAAAATCTGAGTAACCGACGCCCGACCGAGTTTTGTCACGCTCCAAAATTGTTAACCGTTAACCGACCGTCGTTTACGAAAAAAAAAATTAACCGACCGTGCCCGCCCGTAACCTGAAAAGTACAAAATTAATCAATGTACGACGGAATAAGCCAATAATTACGATTTGTCGCGTTCCCTAAGATTTGCGAAATGAATAGTGTACTACTGTGTCAGATTTGCGACGCTTTGTCGCGTTGCCTAAGATTTGCGAAATGAATATTGTACTACCGTGTCAGATTTGAGACGTTTTGTCGCGTTCTCTAAGATTTTCGAAATAAATAGCTTACTACAGTACCGTGTCAGATTTGCGACGCTAATCATGATGCCACGTACTTCCACGATACCAAAAGTACAAAGAACAATAATGTTGGAGAAAAAAAGTACAAAATTTTCATTTTTTTGGTTTTTTGTTTGACCGACCGTAACTAACCGTTTTTTTTTTCCTGGTGAGTCAACCGACCGTAACCGCCCGACCCCCAAAATTTGGCAACCGAATCCGTTCCGGATCCGGCGCGGGCGGTCGGTTAACGGTCGGTCACGGTTTCGGTTGACCGTTTGCGACCTCTGCCCTATACAATAATGTTGTGTATCGATTAAAATTATATCGCAATTATTTAGATATTCGATATATCGATCATCGACCGGTCAGAATCCTCGTTACATCGAACCGGGACCTGCATATTATATCGCGTTGAATTTCACGATATATAGCAGTGTTCAACACATAGTTCAAAAGTAGGTGACCGTACGCCCATACAATATGCCTATTGTACGCAAAACATACAATATGCCCTTAAGACCCATATTGTATTGGCCGCAGAATGAAATAAAATAGTAACAGGGTTGACTTGCACATCGATCGATAGAGAATTAAACGACATGTCTAAATTTTGAAAAAAAAATCGGACAAAAAAAATATTTCTGTGCGTTTTGAGGGACTTTTTATTTAAACCGTCGGATTTGGACGATCGGACGGTTGCTGATCAAAGTAGGCGATTTAAAAAGATCACATGAAAAGCCCATAACACAACTTACGAAAGGACAATATGTCATATTAGCGTCTGCAATTTTGAGGGCCACACTAAATAAAGCCTCAAATTGACCAACCAGGTAGTATGGGACGATAAAAAAAAAAAAATACCACACTGCCAAAAAAATTACCAAAACCTACGGACCAACCCCGTTGGTGGCTTTTCCCCCGGAATGTCATCCTACGCTGTGTCAATCGCTAAAAAAATTCGTCCAACGGGGTGCGCTGTACTTTGATCTTACGTCAGATTCAGACGTTCGTACAAGAGTGTGCATGACACACACACATACAGTATGCCTACGTTGCGCGAGTTTTGTGCAAAGTTTTGTACGCCTACCAAAGGCCTACCATAAAAAAAACCTACTTTTGAACTATGGTTCAACACTTCAATACTTTACACAATATAGTATATTAATCGGAAACAGTAAGTAGTATTGTACGCCACGTATGAATATTGTTACGGAACCCCAATCTAACAGCGTAACATGTAATCGCTAAAAAAATAGTATTATATATAATGGGAATTGATCATGGGATTCATGGCACTGACAGTTTTGGTTGCGCACAGTCACTTACGTCACTTTGTCAACAAAATTACTAGTGTTGTGTATCGGTAAGGATTTACCGATAACCGATATGTGGACCTTTTTTCGGGTTCCCGATAATCGATATATTGGTACGATATATCGACATCGGTCTTATCGCCGATAAGTAGCCAATAATATCATGTACCTATCGGCGATAATGCCGATAACGATAACTATCGACGATAACTACACGGACCGTACAGATAAGTGTACGGCCTGTATACGCAACTGTACGTCGTATTCCCCGGACGCGCAGCGGACCCCCTTACTCCCGATCCGGTAAAAAATCGTGATTTTTCCATCATTATTCCTAATTTAAGGGGGTTTTCAAAATTCCTGCTGCCAGAATTTTCAAAATATGGCGTCTGGAAATGGCGACAGTCTGAGAGGTGTGTTCGTCTGCTTATTTCAGTCTGTTCGTCTTTTTTTGGAAAAAGTTTGATTCAAAAATTTTACAATGTATTTTTTTTTTCGTTTCGATAGTATAGTTTTATAACAATAAAGTATTAACTTATATTTGTCTACGTTTATGTGCAACGCTGTCCGTAAAAAATTTCAGTTAAATAGATACGCGGAACAAATTCTTATACGTGGCATTCCACGCTATATAATGAAAATAATATAATACAGTATGTTATATAGTACTATTGTATGCATACTATATTTTTAAAAAGTTATCGCCGATATGGAATTCGCAGGTCCCAGACCGATATATCGGGACCTTTGACTGTTCGATAACGGATATCTATCGGTATCGGTGTTATCGTGATAAGTGTTTTACCGATACACAACACTAATAATTACATTTTAAGTACACACTAGTACAAATAAAGTATCGTTGAGTCTAAATTTGATGGTCAATCGGTTGGACAGCTTTGACTTTCAAAAAAATATTTCAGCCGCTTCAAATTTTGTCGCGTTTGGGAACGTCGACCGTCATAATAAAATCAACATTTCAGACGGTCGGCCAAGGTTTACGGTAACAAAACTGCGGCAACCACATGTAAATAAAAGTGTTGCAGCCAGTCACTTATTGTCTTTTATGTGGCACCACTATGAGACCACATGTTGGATTTTAACTTAGGGTGAAGTTCCATTAGACGAAAAGTGAGGTTGTTTACAGAAATTCAAACCTCTCCGTACTATACTGTACCTTTTATTTTGCTTTTATGCAAAAAACAACATTGCAGAGAATCTTGCCAATATTCTCCAAAATTTTGGGAGTTAACAATGACCGTTGGATATTTTGTGAGAAGCATTCGCTTCGAAAGTTTATGTAATTGATGATGTACCTCGCGAGGTACATCACCAATTACTGAGAAAATTGAACTGCGACACGCTGGATCATGAGCATACGTGTCAAGATGGCAACCAATAGAAATCAAAAAATTTCGCACGCGATATACGCATTAAAAAATACAACAGAAAATACAAACGAAATCTCGTAACGCATTTTTGTCTCACTATTTTCGCTATCGCCCATTCGTCACACTAATTTTGTCAACGCTCATTCGTCACGCGAAAAAAACAAGAACCATAAAAAAATGAGTTGGTATCTGACAGCGTCTGCAAATAGTACAAAAGTTGTGTTACACGATGACCTGGTTCGCAAGTACATGGTACGCAAGATTTTCAGTCGGTGTGAAAATTATTGACGATTTTAAATATAAAATCTATAGTTACGTGGCACCACTCTTGTGCTAACACCTGGATTACAAACTCTGCGCAATGGAACTTCGTTCAAAATGTAGCATTCTGTAATGTTGGCCGTACAATTACAAAATGTCCTAATGGAACTTCAGCCTTAGCCGCAAAATTGAAATTTAGTTGCATGCTTTGGTCGCTCGTGACGACGCTCATTATTTTCATTTAGAGTCAAGTTCCATCAGTCGTTTCCGTAATCGTACGGCTAACTCTACGGGTCGGGTTAATTGAGGGTATTTCCCCATGTACTTCGAACTTAGCGAACCTACTTTGTATTTTAGCGCGGATCCGGCGGACCCGGTTTACAAGTGTCCCTATGTGTAAGGGTGCGGCCCCATGTAGTTGTAACTTAGCGAACTTACTTTGTATTTTAACGCGGATCCGGCGGACGCGGATTTCAGGTGACTCTATTTGTTTACTCGAGATTGTTACTTAAGTTTGTGACAATTGTATACGTCGACAATACTAGTGACGGCTGTCACCGTGTACAATTTGTCTTTGCCGCACCGTATTTTTTCGAATCTTTTTGAAACGTCGCAAGACAAATCGTAATTTTTGAAACGATTTCGCATGCCATTGCGTGACATCGTAGACGTGGAACCTTACAGCCGTGGCTCTACAACATTCCTTTGCGTAAGCATCTCCCGTCCGGCCCCCATGACTTCACAGATTTTTCAACTTTGCGTGAAATGACACTGCATCATCAAGACCCCCTGCAAAGAAAATCCGTATAAGGTGCATGGGGGCAAAAACGAACAGCCTTGTACTTTTTTCAGCCGTCAAAAACTTATGAGAACCTTTCACACGTGGGTATAAATTATTCTATTGGAGTTACTTAGCTTAACACACATTGTGGATGTGTCTTATGATAACTTTGAAATTGACGTGACAGTTGGTCGAAAAAACGTAAGACGACAAATTTTTGTACATCCTAAGTTCGCGAATGACGCAAATTGTACTCAACAAATTTGCGATTTCTTCGTACGGTCGTAACTTAGGCAGTACGGCGCTAAGTTTGAAAAGAAGACGACAGAAAAAAACTCGAACTTAGCCACATGGGGCCATACCCTAAGGACGTAATCGTAACTTACGTTGTGACTATTATATACGTCGACATTTTTGGAACTGCTTGTGACGTCGCATGTCTTACCGTGACATTGTAGACGTATCGCCTTCCAGCATGTGTCGTTTCACGGTCGAAGAAGATGCGCTTTGCCTTTCGCGTCTCCTGTCCGCTCGACATGAAATGGCATCAGAATCTCGAGACCCCTGGAAAAATAAAATCTGTACTGGCCAAAAACGGACAAAACCAAACAAATCGTGTACTTTTCTTTGTCGTATTGAACGCAAACGGACAAAACATAGCGAATTTTGTATTTTTCTTTGTCCTTGGAAATCGTATGTAAATTTTCAAAAATTACAACACGTGCAAATATATGTTCCTCTTTGTTTATCGAAAATACCTAGTTTTAAAACACATCGCACATGTGTTTTAAACATAAGGTTGAAGATGATGTTTTTTCTCGTGGAAGTGGGTCGAAAAACACAAGACGACAAATTTTCGTACGTTCTAAGTTTTAGGATGACGCCAATTGTACTATACAAATTTGGGATTCCTTCGTACGGTTGCAACTTAGGAAGTACGGCTCTAATATTTACAGGAAAACGAAAGAAAATAACCCTTACTTATGCACATGGGGACATTCCCTAAGTCGATGTTCCTTCACGAACAGTTTGTAAACCACGTGTTATACATTGAGTGGTACCACGTAGGTTTTGACCTGATATTTCAAATCTTTTAAAAATCTTCACATTGACAAATTTCACTTCAATCTTCACTTGCCTACCATGTACATGCGTACCAAGTCATAATACGACAAAACTTATGTACTTTTTGCAAACGCCAGTCTTTTACGCCAGCTCATTTTTTAGGGTTCCCTGTTTTCGAACATGACCAAAATCCTTTGCCGAAAATAGTGTGACGAAAGAGCGTTGCCAAAAATAGTGCGACGAAGGACCGTTTCGAGATTATTTTTTTAATTTTCGGTTTTTAAAAGTACAGAACATGTGCAAATTTCGTCATTTTTCGTTGGTTTTCCATCGTGACACGTAACTTATTTATCTAGCGTGTCACGATATAAATTTTTTTCTGTAATTGCCAGTCCACCTCTTACAGGTACGTTGGCAGTTAAAGAGAAAAATGAAGCGAATGCCTCGCCGATGAACATCCGACAATCAATATTACCTTCAGACCTTCGGAGAGTATTGGCAAGATTATTTGTAATGTTGTTTCGCTAATAAAAACCAAATAAGCGGTACGGTTTGGTACGGATAGACGCGGATTTTTGTAAATTACCGCACTTTTTAATTGATGGAACTTGACCCTTAGTTTCATTGATATTTTTTCGCTGGTCCGTTTTAATATAGTGCACAACGTTTAATTAGGTTCGTGCGGTTTTACTTATACGTACAAAACTTATAGTACTTAAGTTTTGAGAGGTTTCAGTTTGGTCGTTTTTCACTTTGCGTCTAAGTTCAATGTACGATTCGCGGTTAAATTTCAATTTTGCGAGTAAGTTAAAATCAAACAAATGCTCTCATAGTGGAGCTCACGTAAAGACAAAAAGTGACTATCTGCAACACTTTTGTTTACATGTGGTTGCCGCAGTTTTGTTACCGTAAACCTTAGCCGACCGTGTGAAATGTTAATTTTATTATGACGGTGGACGTTTGCAAGCGCGGCAAAATTTTAAGCGGTTGCAACAATATTTTAAAAGTCAAACCTATCCAACTGATTACCGTCAAATTTAGACTTAACGGTACTTTATTTATACAGCTGTGTACTTCAAACGTACAATCTTTCACAAAATGACGTAAGTGATTGTGCGCAACCAAAACAGTCACTGTTATGATCAATTCCCTATATAATTAGGGAAGGGAATTGATCATGGTAATGACTGTTTTGGTTGAGCGCAGTCACTTACGTCACTTTGTCAAAAATTGTACGTTTTAAGGTGGCCTTTCATTAGCGAAAATATGGGGTTTTTATCGAGGGCCGTACCGTTTCGTACAGGTCCATACCATTTTTTATTTTTTTTAAAGAAAACACCATTAAGGAAAAATGTCTAAGGTTGTAGGTGTGAAACCTGGTCGTCGGATGCTATTACACTTTTTATCCGTGACGCCACATCAGTAACCCTACAGTTTGTTAAGACCGTGACCAGGGAGGACAGTTCTCGAAGACTGAACATGTAAAAATGGGCCTCGTGGAAAACGGAAAAAAAAAATCCGCGATGAGCGCGTGTGCATGTGCGTACACGTCGCAAGGGCCACGTGCCTTCCGCCAAGGTGGTTGCGAATCTGCTGAAATTATCCCGTCACGCTCCTACCATCAAAGTTTGCCAACGCCTTTTTGTCGATCTGTTTTGAAATTTTGGGTAGTACATTTTAATGCCCTCTGTACAAGTCATTAATTACCTCCGCCAGTACAGATATTATCTCCGCTGGTACAGATATTGCCTCCGCTCATAAAATTTTTGCGTTCAGACATTGCATTCGAAGGTTCTTTTAAGATTTTAAGCACCGAATATTAACCTACGTGTTACCAACCAGAATGAGCCACGCAAATAAAAAGTGGTTACTGACGCGACGTAACGGAAGGCATGCCTTTATGTAACAGTAATAGTGGATTGAACTTGTTCTTAAATGGGTATTAAAGTGTTACAAATATAAATTTTTGAATTTGGTAGACGCCCACGAAAGAATCGCACGATTTTGAGTTGTAGTTTAAAAGATATAGCGATTGGTGTATTTAGGGGAAAGTGCTAGGTCAAAATAACGAGTGGGTGTTCATTGTAACGGGTTAAGGGTCAAACTAGCCGCGGAATATCAGGCGCACATTTTAAAAGTACTAAATGAATCAATATTTCGTTTGGTACGCACGATAATCCGTTTGGCACAATTTTTAGTACGAAGCGTCACATTCACATTATGGAATTTCTTCGGTAGTTTTGCGTGTGAAATTTGCGACGCACGTTCGTGCGAAGTCACGTTTTTTTTGGCGCGCAATTTTGCAGGTAAAAGTTACGTAGTGAAATGTAGCGTTTGATTGGTTAGTAAATCATACGTAATTAGTAAGAGATTTCGCACATTTTTGCATTGGTCAATCCGAGTCCTAGCTGATCAATGATTGGCCCACAGAAAACCTGTTCAACGGAGCGTTGACTCTGGCCTGGCGAGTCCATGGCGATGATGGATAAATAGTGAAGTCTATGAGGAGAGTACACATCTTTACCTTTGGAAAAGTTTGTGGAAATTATGACTGATCTTGGTCTTGAGCAAATAATACCAAATTGGAGCAATGGCATTTTTACACTGAAATCTCTTACAAACTAAGTAGTGTTTTAGTAGTTAAGAGATGGAATATTTTAGAGTGGAGAGTAGTGAAAATACCTTAATAAAAAGGGTTGAGCCACGAGGGCAAGAGACCAAGCTAATGTTATGTGGACATAAGCTTCTTCTAATTTAAAGTTTATCCTTAGGTGAGTGTTTTCCAATGTGGATGTGTATTTTCCAATGTGTGGAATGTGTGGTTGAAATTGGTTGCAGTAATGGGATTTTATGAGAGGTAGGAAATCCTGTTACACCTTCAGTAAAGTTTTTCGTACAATTACCGGAGCACCTAATGGAAGGCCACCCTTAAATACACATTGGTACAAGTAAAGTTCACCGCGAATCGTTATTGGCGTTATGAACTCTATATCCGCGCCCCCAAATTTTGATTAAAAAACCCGAAATATAATTAATAATTTTATTTTTTTTATGACGTTAATTATGGTTCTAGAGAATTCGCGTTCATAATTCTAATTTATGATGTTATTGAATAAGGCGGTGTACGGGCGTGTCAGTTCGTACAAAATGGTACTTTGTTAAGTAAAAAAGCGCAAAACATGGATAAAAGAAGTCACGATAGCATGTAAAACTGCAATCAGAATAAAAGACAGAATGAGATCGTACATATTTTATTGTAAAAATATGTGTAGCGTAATAATTATTTTCGACAAACACCCAAATTAGAGTTATGTAAAAATTAGAGTCAATGGACGCGACAATGCACGATTTGACATATTTTGCACTTTCACCTATTTTACTGTGAAGATCCTGATGGCAAATTCGTTGTACCAAAGTTAGAATTATAGATCAATTAGAGTTAATTTTTTTTTTCACAAAAAGTTAAAATCGTAATAAGTGTTGCTAACCCCAATAATTTTTTAACACTAATTATTTCTCAACGCTAATAACGATTCGCGGTGTACCGTTGAGTTTAAATTTGACGATCAATTAGGGTACGGCCCCATGTGGCTAAGTACGAGTTTTTTTATATCGTTTTCTTTTAAATCTAGCGTCGTACTACTTAGGTTGCAACCGTACGAAAAAATCGCAAATTTGTGGAGTTAAACTTGCGTTATGGTCGAACTTAAGATGTACAAATATTTCTCGTCTTGTATTTTTTCGACCCACTGTCACGTCATCTTCAAACTTATCATGTTGGTATTTTCCAGAAGTCTGGGAGTTAACAATGACCGTTGGATTTTTTTCGCGAAGCATTCTCTTTGAAAGTTTCTGTAATTGGTGATGTACCTCGCGAGGTACATCACCAATTACAGAATAATTTGAGCCGCAACACGCTGGATAATGAGCATACGTGTCAATATGGTAACCAACGAAAATCAGAAAAATTTGCACACTACATACGCATTCAAAAATCCAGCAGAAAACACAAACGAAATATCGTAACGAAATTTTGTCACGCTATTTTTGTTAGCGCCCATTCGTCACACTATTTTTAGAAACGCTCATTCGTCACGCGTAAAAACAGGAAGCCTAAAAAAGTGAGGTGGTATCTGAGAAGGCGTCTGCAAAGAGTACAAAAGTTGTGTTGTACGATGACCTGGTACGCACGTACATGGTACGCAAATGAAGATTTTTGGTCGGTGTGAAAATCATTTACGATTTTTTAAATCAAATCAATAGCTATGTGGCACCACTCTTTTGCTAACACGTGGATTACAGACTCTGCGCAATGGAACTTCGTTCAAATTGTAGCATTCTGTAATGTTGGCCGTACAATTACAGAATGTCCTAATGGAACTTCACCCTTAGAGCGTTGTTCCATTACGCGGTCTCAGTAACCTTCAAAAAATCGTTTAATTCGTTTACTGAAGGGAATGTTCCGTCGGCTCAGTAACCGACATTATATTTGCGTGGCACACTTTGAATGGTCTACGTAATAGATGAACACGATTCTGGTAATCTTCAAAGAATCTCTGACAAAAAATTGTGACCACATATTTGTACCAGCGAAGGTATAAAGTGACTCGTACGACACAATGAATAAAATCTGTACGAGCGGACGACACTTAAGATTTTTTTAAGCGTACGAAAATGTCAGAATGGTTCGTGGATGGCAACAGAAGCGTGAAACAATATCCTCTGCCAAAGATTTTTTTGTGGCTTCCGGTGGCCTCGCATCCTCCCTGACGGAAGGCACATGTCACATGCGACGTGTACCCACCTGGTCGCGCGGTCGTCGTGGATATTTGTTCACTTTTCCACGAGGCACGATGTTGTTCGTTCAGGCGATTAGAATTGACCTACTCCGTGTCACTTGTTGTGAAATGAAACTGTGAGACGATGGCGTATCCGATTAGGCATCCGACGGTCCACGGCCCATAAACGTGGAGAATCAAATCCCTCATTCAGTAGGCTTGTTTTTCTGACATTCTTTTTTTGGTACGACATTGTACGAAACAGTACGGCTTTCAGTATACAACGACATTTTTCCCCTAATGGAACCTCACCAAACGTGGACCGTCGACCAAATCAATCTACACTATTTACGATTGGCGATTAAATTTCAAATTTTGTATCTACTTTCCAGCATAAATCTGTAGACTTAGAAAAAAAGTGAATTTAATTATGGAAACAGCAAAACCGTCGAGGAAAAAGGAAAATGTACGCACTAAACGTTCGTTGAAAGATCAAAAACTTAATATACATTATTATAATTGTTAAAATATAGATTATCTCAGAAAAATTTGTCAAAAGACAAGAAAAAGTGACTGGTACTGCACCGAATTGTAGAAGATTGAACGAAGCCAAAAAAATTGAGGCTGATGTCAACTGATATGTAATATATGTAATATTTCATGGCACTGAGACAACTAAGTGAACTGCACTTGTAGGTTAGAAATTGTTTTTCCCAAGACAGTTATTTGAACCAGGGGACGACCATTTTTCACGAACTGAACAAAACCAAAAACGTTTTGTTCTAATTCCAGCAGTGTTTACTTATTCAACCAGGAAGCATATGCAAATGCAGTTAAAACACAAGTGTTGCACAAACATATCACATTTAAGTGCGAAAAAGTACATTGGCTACTACATAAAAAAACCGAAACATGAATTAAACAACACTTAAAAAATGTCAGAGGTACGTTCAAAATAAGTACAGCTTCTTTTGGGAAATACTGTGTTATGTCTAGATTCCAGTACTTTTTTGTACTGTTGTGTTTTACAGTGCTCAGCGAAGTGTAAATCAATTTTTTTTTGGGCCGTATTTAGTTACAGCTGGGTTACAGGGTGACTTTCTTTATTTTCGATCGTATGAAATTGTTTTGGATTTCTTTGAACTTGAACTTTTTCTCATAAACATATTTTGTAGTTTTCAGTAAATAACAATTGAAAGTACATATTTTGCTGTTACCGTACTCTTTTAGTCCTCGTTTGTACCCCTTTTATCCATGTCAGTGTTGTGTGACTTGAGATGCACTGCAACAGTCATTTGATCAACTCTTAGAACTAAAATAGTGTCAATAAAACTGACTACTATTTCAAGTCAACTGCATACAAGCTAGATGGCGCATTTATCATAATCCACCATGCTTCGATCAAGATCCCAAAAAAAAGGCACATATGACAGGCACCTTCTTCAATTAAGCTACGACTTCTTTACATTATGCACATAGTACACTAAAGAAAAAAAAATCGCAACTATCCAAAAAGTAGAAAACAAATTAGCAATGGCTGTCATCAGTAACGAGATTTTCTTTCCAACTTTCCCAAACAGTACATATCCGAGTGTATAATGAACTTTCCGAACCAATGCATATAGAACCGCAGATAGAAATACCGAAATATACCGCTATCATGATTATGACAGCCAATATGGCCACAAATAACCAAAATCCAGCCGGACCTTCAAAATTGATCACATGAGGAACCCAAGGTAAACTGTTGACTGCAAACGCAAGTAACAAAAAAGAACACTGAGGTCAGCCATATTGAGTTGATGGAAACAATATCATGCACACTTTTGCTCCCATTTGCCATCACACTGAATAGAATGCACATTATTGCTGTTGCGAGCACAGCATTTTTTGGAGGTCTTAAAGGTCAGAATCTTACAATGCACGAAGACAAGCAGTGGCAGGAAAACAAAAAACATGATATTCTTGCAATTTGGTCGATTGCCTTCTGTTTCCTTGGTTGTTCTCGCTGTTTTGATTCGACTCTTATACGTACATAAACGCTCTTTGCAGTTCTCCATTTCCACCGTCAGTTTCCTCGTACTAACAAAAGCAATTAAGGGGGAATTTGTTGTTCCCTCAACTTCATCAATTATTTTTCCCACTTTAAGTAACACGAAATCAAACCCTTGAATAGACTGAAAACCAAAAGAGATGGTTTAGAATTCTTGATAATTATTATTCCCCTTTGAACATCAGTTTATCGGTCATATCCCCCTTCCCCCTCCCCCCCTTCCTGCCTGTACCTTCTCCTCCCTGCCACACAAGCATAAAACTCTTACTCCCACTCTCTCTCCTATCTTCCTGCCCATTCAGTATTCTAAGCAATAAAAATCCACCTTGTCCGTTCAAATTGCTATTTCTTCAAAAACGCAACAACAAAACCAAACTCCCACTCAAATAAGGAAGGAAAAGGGGTCCACCTTCATCAAGTCCTGAACGTGGGTATTGAAGGTTTTAACTTTGTCAGACCACTCCGAATTTGAAGGTTTGCCTGCCACAGGAAATACGTCTGGCATTCCCTAAGTACACATTCCTATGCTACAAATTATTCCTTTCGTAAGAATTAAAGGCTTTAATGGGCAATAGAAGTCAAGGTCTACAATTCCAGACTGGAACTATTGCATAAGAGAAAAAGCTCATTTACCTTACCAGAAACCCCCTGCAATTTATTTATTCCTTCTCTTCCTGCTTCTACTTTTGATGTCCTTTCTTACATTTCTCTCTCCACTAATTGCAGTCTCCTCTCACTTTGTTTTTTCGTCCCCCTGTTCACAAAAAGAATTGATCATCTTCTGCCCTTTCACCCTTTCCTCATTCTTTCCTTAAACTACCTCTCTCCACTTTTTTTCCTCCTTTGAACCCGGTACCGCTTTTTCTTCTCCTCGGGCTTCATCCACCCTTTTATCCTTTCCCTCCTCCTTTTACTCTCTTTGACCTCACTTCTCTCAGCCTCTGGCCCTCTCTCTTTCGTTTCCTCTCTACCCTCTGCCACACCTTTTCCTTCTTCCCACCCTCCTTTTCCTCTATAATTCTCCCACCCTCCGAGAACTCCCTTGCTCCATCATCCTCTCCAATCACCGCTCCCCTCCCCTTCTACCCCACTCACATTCTTTCTCGAGGTTCTCCAGTAACTGCTCCAGCTCCTTCCGCAGTGTCTCCACCCGCTGACCAAAAAAATCTAAGAGGTAAACCAGCAATTCACGCGTAGTGTGAGGTTCGCCACCACATTTTTCCTTCACGCCTTCATGCCACTGATGATAGGACCTTTGATCGTCCTTCATATTAATCGGGGATTCTAATTGAGAGGGGGATTTTAATTGAGAGGGGGATTTAATTTGAGAGGAGGACTTCCGCTCCTGTTGTACATGTACAGTATTTCCAGACGCGAGAAAGGGAACTTCTCCGAGTACACTCCAGCTGACTAAGAGGCTATCAGTAAATGCAACTCCCATTCGTAGTTCAAAATCGCTTTTAAGAGAGTCAGTGGAGCTTATTCGTACTATTGTAACACCTTCGCTGTCAGTGAAACATTCACTTTCATGAGCAAACAGTGACGCGATTTGCTGTTCAGTCAATACGTTCTTAAGGGCATCATACCCTTCATTCCAAACTTGCCCCATGCTTTGTAATTCCCTTTTCATCTCCAGATGGCGCCACAGGAAATTACCCTGTCCAGTTTGGGGCGTAAGGTTCCAGTTAAAGGGATAGATGCCATCCGTGCCAGGAAAGAAATAGGCGAACTTTTCCACACACCTGTCACGTGCGTCAGGATCACACGAAGATTGGTCCATGAAAAGGCCGCAAGAAGGAAAAGGACAAGAAAATAGGAGGCCAAAAATAGGAAAAATAAGTAGGAAGGGACAAGGAATACAAAAGAGAGGTTTGTCGTTAGATTTGCCTTAAAAATAGGGAATTGATCATGACAGTGACTGTTTTGTTTGCGCACAGTCACGTCATTTGACAAAAACTGTACGTTTGAAGTACATATTGGTACAAATAAAGTACCGTATCAGTATTAGGGTACGTCCCCATGTAATCGGTACTTTGGCAAAGTATTTTGGACTGTAATAAGATTCTCCGTACTACTTTGAAGAGCGTCCCTATGTGCGAATATAAAATTGGAACTTTGAAATGTGACGGTTGTAGACGTAGGTACTACTGATGACGACTGAAGACGACTTCGAAACTTCCGACGATTAGTGACGCCAACAAAAACAGCGACAGTTGTAGACGTCTAGATTTTTGTGAAATCGTAGATGTTTAGGGTTTGGTGATATTGTGACGTCACGCTCACTTGTGACAACGTCGACGTCACTGATTCAATAACTTTCTGCCATGGTTTTCCGATTTCATTTTTTCTACTTTTCTCGCTCGACTTGCCATTAAAAAAAAACACAAAAATTGTCAAAAATAGTATTTTAAAATATCTTTCATTTTATACCAATATTGTCGTCTCTCATTCTAAAAATTGTGAGATAAAAACGATGGTGTGTGAGGGAGAGGGGAGAGGCGACAAAGGCGCAAAATTTTGCAAAGGACCCCATGAATGAGAGTGGAGGTCCGAGACCCCTGCAGATTTTTTTCCGTACATGCGCGTGACGGCACGGAGAAAAATAGCGAGGACTCTCCCTCGTTCTAAAATTTTCACACTCTTGTAGCGCGTGCGTGGGTCAATTTTCATTCCCTGTTTGGGCGGTACTTGAACTAAAATCACCCCCTCGAGGTGATTTTGGATGAAGTTTTTTTTTGGGCTGGATTCTCTTGCCCGGGGGTCGAAAAGGGGAAAACGCCAAAATGCGTTCACATGACGACAAACACGCCGTACATCCAAAGTCTGAATTGACGTTTACTTTACTTTGGTAAAAATGTTTTTTTCGTACGGCTAAAGTTTTTGTCAAAGTTCCCTAAATTTTAGGGCAAAAAGACAGAGAAAAGTATGTACTTTAATACATGGGGACGTACCCTTAGGGCGTGTTCCCATGTAACCGAGACTTTGAAACGTTACTTTGGATTTTAGCGCAGATTTTACGGTGTACTTTTTAAAGTGTTCCTATGTCAATCATTACTTGCGCCTTCATTACTTCAAATACGTGACAAGTGTAGACGTCTACAAAATATGCGACAGCCTACGATAGTACGAAACGAAATGTAAACGACTACAAAACTTCCTAAAATTAGTGACGTCTACAAAAACGGTGACTGTTGTAGACGTCGAGTTTTTGTGACATTGTATATGTTTCGGGTTTTGTGACATCGCGAAGTCATGCTACCTTATGACGTCATCAACGCGTAAACTTTCCGCCATGGCTTCCCGATTTCTTTTTCTTACCATTTATAATTCGATACGCCATAAAAATGATACAAAATATATATATATGTATATATATATATATAAATATATATATATGTATATATATATATATATATCTTTCATTTGATACTATTATTGTTGCATTTCATTTAGATATGAGAGAAAGAGGAGCGGTTGAATGAAAAAGATGGGGAGAGACGAGGGCGTTGTGAATTTTTGCAAAAGACCCATGAATGAAAATAGAGGTCCGAGACCCCAACGATTTTTTTCCGTACTTGCTTGTCATTTTTGTAAGTACATGCGCGTGACGAGCATGGAAAAAAATAGCGTGTACTCTCCCTTGTTCAAAAAAATTTGAAGACGTTTCATGCGTGCTGTACCTACTTTTTATTCGTCGATAGGGTGTTATTTTGGTTAAAATCAGATCGCGATTTGATTCCAGTGCAAGTGTGAAGATGAGCTGGAAGTGGGTCGCGATGATAATAACGCCAAATTGTCGTACCTTCCAAGTTCCAAGAGGACGCAAAATGTACTTGTGTTTTTGCCCATTTTTCGTACGGCGTAATATTTTCTCGTTGGAAGTCCCATTTTCTGTGAAAACGACGGAAAAAAACCCTTACTTGAACACATGGGAACACGCCCTAGCTCTACGGGTCGGGTTAATTGAGTTGATGTTCCATCACGTAGAGCTTGTAAACCACGTGTTCTAAATTGAGCGACACCACGTAAGCTACGATCCGATATTGGATATCCTTAAAAAATTTCGTTTTGACAAATTTTACGTCAAATCGTCACTTGCGTACCATGTACCTGCGTTACCAAGTCATAATACGACATAACTTTTGTACTTTTTGCAAACGTCAGTCTTCTACGCCAGCTCATTTTTTTGCATTCTTGTTTTCAAACATTACGAAAATCCTTTGTCGGAAATAGTGTGACGAAAGAGCGTTGCCAGAAATAGGTTGACGAAGGATCGTTTCGAGATGACTTTTTTTGTTTTCAGTTGCATTGTGATTTTTCGTTGGTTCTCCATCGTGACACGTAGCTTTTTGTAGGTGAACAACCCACCTCTTACAGCAACGTTGTCATCTACAGAGAAAAATGAAGCGAACACCTCGCGAATGAATATCCGACGGTCAGTGTTACCTCCCAGAACTTCGGAGAGTATTGGCAAGATTCTTTGTAATATTGTTTTGCGCGTAAAAACAAAATAAGCGGTACATTCTGGTACCAATAGACGCGGATTTCTGTAAACTACCCCACTTTTCAAGTACTTGACCCTAACTCCGTGGCCTAAAATCATAAAACAGTGTTACCACAATAATTTAGGGAAGTGGACTACAATCTGCCATCCTTGAACTATAATAATATTGTATTTTATACTTCCACACTAAAACTAATAAATCCTTTACGCTAATAGCGATAGACAGGTGCATTTCGCACCTGCGCGGCTCGGGGTGGGTGACCTGCGGGACGGCTCTTCAATATGCGAAATTCGCCGTAAGTCCCACCTTGGCGAGATACCTAACCGGAACTGCAAACTGTGCACAAGAAACGTCATCCTGGCTGTTTGGTACCACGGCCTGAATAAAACTCGTTCAAACGTACGAGAGCAGTACTGTAGACTTTCGACGAATCAAGCAATAGATCCAAAAAGACATCTCGTACATGTCGTACCGTACCGTTTTTGCACTGCACACAATCCGTTAAAATGCAAACACTTCTCCCTACACTAAATAAAATGCATGTGGGACGGTTTTCTTATGCCCGGTTCTTTGTAATTGACTAATTGCACGCACTGACTCCATTTCATATTTTCGCACGTGTAAAAATATTCAGAACCTTGTTAAACGTGCAATCCATAGTTCAAAAGTAGGTGAAAGTAGGCCCATACAGTATGCCTATTGTATGCAAAACATACAATATGCCCTTAAGACCCATATTGTATTGGTCGAAAAATGAAAAAAAAGGTTAAGAGGGTTGGAACCGTACACCAGCATTGAAGTGAGGTATGTATTGATAAAAATACGAAATCTTGTATTCCATGTTTTTGATTTATGCTGTTTTTTACTTTACAATTTATTTTATTAGGTGTGTTTCTTTTAAAACGGGCACAAAAATTATGTGCAATTTTTGATTTTTTGAGAAGAGTAACACATTCTTTTAAAAGCTTCAATTATATTTGTAACATTGTCATTTTTTCTGTTTGTGTTATTTTGTTTATTTTTTTTGTGATGCAATTTTTGTTTTTTGGGAATAAATATGCATTTTTGTCAAAGAAAGCTTTCACTATTTTTGTAACATTGTCATTTTTTGTCTCTTTAATGTTTGTTTTTGTTTTTTGTAGGAGTCAATTTATTATGAACCATGCGTGTCTCAGTCGTGGCGATGATTCCAAAAATGTTCAGTTAGGGAATGTTTTTTCGTATGATCTTCTTTATCTTGGGCCGGACAAGGGTTATGTTTTGGCGATGGTTAAAAGAAATGGGAAAACTAATACAATAAATAACCTTTAAAAATTGGAGATTTAAGGAAATTGTGTTTATTTTAATATTTCGTACATAACCCTAAAACAAATTTTACTAATTTTTTAGGGTGTTTTTTATGGTATTTTTTATCCGCAGAATGGTCGTGCAGAATTTATCGGATGCATGCGCCACTTGGACTTTCTTATTTGTCCGGTAGGTGCTATGGCCCAACAGTTTTTTTTGAGGTGGGAATTAGCTACAAATAAAAACGCAGTTCCCAAATTTACGATGAAACAAATTTGGTATGGGGAACCCTTCACGGAAGGGAGAGTTTTAGCGAAAGATGAAAAAGGAAAAAAAACACTGTTCATGCAGCCTCTTTGTTATAATACACAGTTTCAGTACATAAAAAAAACAATCAAAACCAAAAACATTTCCTTATCACATAAAATCTATGCTGGACGTGGTCAAGGAGCGGCAATGTTGGCAACAGGAGGGTGCGTTTTTGTAAACATATCATTTGATTTTTATCATGCATTTATTTTAAATAATCAAGTTTTGTTTTGTATGTTATAATTTTCCAAATTTGATTTTTCTTTATGGTAAATATTTCAGTGCTGATCGAGAAGCCATCAAAGTGATGGGACGTTGGACGTCTGACCATTTTTCGTATTCGTATGTCACGGATTTGTTGATCGAGAAGCCATCAAAGTGATGGGACGTTGGACGTCTGACCATTTTTCGTATTCGTATGTCACGGATTTGTTGATCGAGAAGCCATCAAAGTGATGGGACGTTGGAAGTCTGACCATTTTTCGTATTCGTATATCACGGATTTGCCAACAGACATTCTACTTCAAGCTTCCGGCCACGAAAACAACACCAGAAAATATTTTTTACCTCGTTCCAAAGGTGAATTCCCCTACTACTCTTTGTAATATGTTGTGGCCGTGGGTCAAAACCGCATATGCTGAGCAGCCAACGGTATGTTTAAAACAACTCTCACCATTTATATCACTAAATTTTGTGTTAAGTAATATTTTGTGTTTTATGTTCGTCACATTTTCTTTATGTTATTCCATTTTTCTGTTATATATATTGGTTTTTGTTCTACTTTTTGACTTTTTTTTTTGTTTTTTTTTTTTTAATTTCGTTTTTTTTTGTCTTTTCAATTGTTTTTCCTGTATTTTCAATTTTTTTTTCTATGGTTTCAACTGTTTTTCCTGTTTTTAAGTTGTTTTTCAAATATATTTCTGGATAATATGTTTTTCATCTACTTGTTTTTTTAATTTCTTTTTTTCTCTTTCCCTCTTTTTTTTTTTTTCTCTCTCCGTCATATTCTTTTTTGTTTTGTATCTAATGAATTATTCTTCCATTAAAAACATGCAAATGTTTTTTTGTGCAAAAAAATGCTAGAGCTCCAAAATCTGAACGGGATTTAAGCGCCCAAAATTTTCTTCAAACTATGTTATGGCTAAAAACCGTGTTTTTACAAGATCATGTTTTTTTCCATGATTTATTTCCTGATCTTCCCATCTTCAAACACAAACTGTTCCAATCTCATTTATGGTCGTCATTCAAAGACGAAGTCAAAAAAACATGTTTTGAAGCATCACACATGTGGGCTTCAATTGCATCTTCCCATCTTCAAACACAAACTGTTCCAATCTCATTTATGGTCGTCATTCAAAGACGAAGTCAAAAAAACATGTTTTGAAGCATCACACATGTGGGCTTCAATTGCAGATACCGAAGCGAATGTGCCGATCACTATCTCACAAGTGGGAAAATCAGTTGATTCGTTATTTATGTGGAGTCAAACTTGTGGAAGAAAAATTGATTTTATCGCCGAAGAAATGTGTTATGTAAAAGAGACAGTTTCGAGTTTAAAAGACAAAATGTGTCATAGAGATGAAAACTTGAGAGAGAAAATGTGTAATATAGAAGAGAAATTAACCCATATTATGCAGATGATGAACGGTCACGGAGAGACGTTGTATGCAAGACAACCTTTTCAAAATCACAATAGACCATATCAAAACAGACCATCAGAAGGTGAATCGTCCATGGGAATCGGGACTCTTAAACATAATCCTCTTCAAACTGAAGGCGACCGAGATGAAACCATGTAGACACGGCAAGAACAATTGAAGAACTTGCACCTCATATTCCATCAAAAGAAAACTCAAATCAAGTTCCTTTGATGACACAAATTGAGGCTCGCCTACACACGGTAAAAGATGTGTGGGAAGCATATCATGATGGTATAGGTGGACTCCCTTCCATCGCGAAATTGGAAAAAAGTGGAACTAGTTGGAGGAAAGGAGAATCTCGGATGTTTTATATTTGGAACGTCATCTTGGCAGAAGTTGAAAGAATAGCAGAAGTGAATAAAGTATCATTGAGTACGGCATTAGACACATTGCATGATCGTCAATTCGCGAACAAATGGAGTTTGCGCGACATATCAAGAAGATTAGTGACCGAAAACAAAAAATAGATAAATTGAAGTTTGCGGGACTTTTTGGGCATTTGTTATAAATGTGTTTTTTTTAGCTTTTTAAACTTTGTAGAAACATATAATTTTATTTAAGCTGATTTTTTTAGAAATTCAAACTCGCGTAATGCGTTTGCTTATAGTTTTATTATTTTAGGCCCATTGTATGTTTATATTTTATTTGTTTTTA
Source organism: Zygnema cylindricum (assembly GCA_037447655.1). NCBI lineage: Eukaryota > Viridiplantae > Streptophyta > Zygnematophyceae > Zygnematales > Zygnemataceae > Zygnema > Zygnema cylindricum. The sequence continues at coordinate 149,499 of JBBHKE010000040.1, read as the reverse complement.
TATTTTATTTAGTACGAACCCTAAAATTGCATAACTTTTTTTTTATTTGATAAAAAAAGACGTGGAACCTTTAATGTTGTCGAAGTTAATGTTTTCTGTATTATACTTCACAAAATTCCCATTTTAATTAGTATTCACATTATTTGCTGTCTAATGTGTTTTTATCATCAAGTTGGATATCGCGTACAGACACTAATTCTATATGTATATAGTTTTATTTTCATTATTTTTATCGACAATTACGTTAGGTTAAAAAGTTTTGGTTAATGTTTTTTTGTTTATATAACAAACTATAACTTAACACAAAACAAATATAGTTTATCTATCATGGTCGATGAAAAATGTAGTCGTTGTGTTTATCAAACTTAATACGCTTGAAACATTGTAAGACAGAAAAACAATAACATCGATCGCATGGGTAAAACTTGTTATATTGTTCGTTTTGTGATACTACAAAACAAAATAGAAGCAACGACTAACCATTCGCATCTTTTATTTGGTTTTTTGTTATACGTGCGTTTTGGCGAATATTTAATCAGATATTTCATTATTTTTATCAACGATTATGTTAGATCAAAAAGTTTTAGTTTATGTATTTGGTATATACGACAAACTGTAACGTAACACGAACGAAATACAGTTTCTCTATTATGGTCGATAAAATATGAAGTCGTTATATTTTGTCAAACTTAATAGGTTTGAAAAATTGTTAGATACAAAAATCATAATATCGATCGTGGGAGTAAAATTCCTACAATTTTTCCTTTTGTGGTACTATGAGAGAAAATAAAAGCAACGGCTAAATACTATCATCGTTTATTTGGTTTTTTTATATAAATGACTTTTGTCGTATACTTAATCCGGTATTTCATTAATTTATCAACAATTACGTTAAATAAAAAAGGTTCAGTTAATGTTTTTGATTTATCTATAACAAACTATAACTTAACACAAACCAAATAAAATTTCTCTATGATGGTCGATTAAAAATGTAGTCGTTGTGTTTATCAACCTTAATAGGCTTGAAACATTGTAAGATAGCAAAAACGATGGAATCGACCGTGGGGGTAAAATTTGTTCTATTTTTCGTTTAGTGATACTGTAAAACAAAGTAGAAGCTCGACTAACTATTCTCATCGTTTATTTTGTTTTCTTTTTGTTATAAATGCCTTTTGTCCAAGATTCCAATGTATTATTTTTAGTATTTGTGTTATATTATACATAAATGTTGTATTATATTACGATTAATGCATAACAATATATTTAATTGAGCAACATTAAAAATATATTGGCGAAGGGGACCAAAACAATAATTAATTAAAACAGCCTTATGGCCGCTAAGGACCAACCAACCAGCCGACAACTAATTGAGTGATTAACTACTCTACTTGAAGTAGCAACGTATCAAAGAGATCGACAATATAGGTGTAATGGTAACGTAGCAGCAATGGGGTGCATGTTTTTTTATTTTCTTTATTTTATTTTTGGGACGCCTTCGTGCGTTGGTTTTTATTGTTTTTTGTTTTAATCGCGCTTTGACATCGCCCGCCGCGAAAGCACCAATTAATCCGTTTGTGTCCTCCCGCGAGACGTCGTACGCCGCCAGCAAAGACAGATATACCTGGCCTGGTGACGTCTCGCGGCCAATTCGAATGTGTGGGCGGCATCCGCGGGAGTCTCCGCGAGGTTATCCGGCGGTCGTCGTTATTCTCCTCGACCCTCCGCGAGTCTCTTCGTTTCGGCATGTATCGACAGTCTGCCGCCGTTTGCTCTCCACGTGAAGCAGTATACCAAAGAGTACAAAATATTATGACGTTTTCACTACGGGGTTTGTAAAAACGCATTCTGTCAAAACAAGCAGTTTCACGTTATTATGACGTTTTCACTACGCGATTTGTGAAGACGCAGGTACATCATAACGGCATGTATTAAATCATCTTTTGTACTTATTTTTAATTCGGTAAATTATTGTACGTTAGCCACACTATTTAAAATGGCACAATACCAGAGTTGTTAACACTGATTCAAAGATTACCTTGAATAATGTAAATAAAAATTTAGAGTTATTTTCTCTTTTTAAGGTTTTGGGGTCAAAATTCGTGGTGACGGAATAAGCGTTAATAACGCTAATTACGATTCGCGGTGTAGTGTAAATGGAAAATTATGATTAATAATACTATTTAATGCAAGGAGACGTGGCAAGTTATAGTCAAATATTTTGAAAATCTGCCAAATATCTTCAACGGAAAGTCAAAACGAAAAATGTGGACCACCTAAAAATTCATCATGGTTTGTTACAAACCCTAACTTCTTGACTGCCATGGCGTTTACTTGAACGCCTGCCTCCAACGGAAAGCCTTTGCCGTACTATGTGACATTTGTCACATTTTTACGTGTGTTAATAGAGCGAAAGCGCGGCAAACCGTGGACAGTGGATAGCGTGTACGACGTTTTCGGTTCTCATCGCCTATTCGTGTTGGCGATTTTTTTACTCTTCACTTGAAAATCGCGCACATCGTCCAGGGTGTACATCGCGCACATCGTCCAGTTTGAAGAGACTCTCTTCAAACTGGACGATGTGCGCGATCGTCCAGTGTGGAGATACTCTCCTCGACGAAGAGAGTATCTTCACATTGTACGACGTGCGCAATTGCTTCGCGAATCTAGAAAAGCTAAAAATCCAACAGTCGATAACTACGCCTATAATGTTGGAGCGATCCAATAAACATGTTTCGAAATGTTTCGTCTGACAAAAAAAATAAAATTGTACGAATCTGTACGAAAGTGTACGACATCCAATAAACAACACCACTTTTCCTTTAATGGAAGTTCACCCTTAGGGTGGAATTCCATTAGAAGAAAAGTGTGGTTCGTTACTTGGCGCCGTACAAGTTCGTACATGTCCGTACCACGCCGTACCTTAAAAAAAAAATTGTCTGACGAAAAATCGTTACTGGAAAGCTGTCGAGAAGCTCCAATGATGTAGGCGTAATTCCTGGCCGTTGGATATTCCACTTTTTGAGATCCGCGAAGCAATCGCGCACATCATCCAGTGTCACGATAGTCTCCTCGCGAGGAGAGTTGTACGATACTAGACGTGTACCATTGGTACACGTGAAAAAGAAAGAAAATATATGTTTTGAACAAGCGATCACAGGTCTACACGTCGTATAGGCCATGTGCCTACGTCGTACGGTCCATGTGTCGCCTGCCACGCTGGATGCAAGTGAGCCGAATCTTTTTTCGCACACTCCGTCTAACATCCACCGACATTCAAAGTTTGCCGCGACCTTCAAAGTTTGACGCGTCTTTTTGCCATTCCGTTTCAAAATTTTTATTTGCGTTTTCAAAATCAAAAATCTGGCCGCAAACTTTACGTACGAATCATTAACTACCTCCGGCCGTACAGATATTTCGTTCTGACTTTCCGTTTGAAGATTTTATTTAAGATTTTCAAATCTGGACTCTAGCCTACGTGGCGCTAATCATTATTGAGGAAGGTTTGTTACTGGCCCGACAAAATGGAATAGTCTTCCAGTAAACGCTGCTAGTGGAATTTTCCGTACATTTACTGGGACGGCCTAATGGAATTCCACCCTAAGACATACAGTTTAGGGTCAAGTTCCATCAGTCGAAAAGTGGGGTAGTTTACATAAATTCGTGATTATCCGTACCAATTCGTACCGCTTATTTTGTTTTTATACGCGAAACAACATTACAGAGAATCTTGCCAATACTCTCCAAAGGTCTTGGAGGTAATACTGACCGTTAGATGTTCATCCGCGAGGCGTTCGCTTCATTTTTCTCTGTAGCTGCCAACGCATCTGTAAGAGGTGGGTTGGCAAATACAGAAAAAAAATTAATCGTGACACGCTAGACAAATAAGCTACGTGTCACGATGGAAAACCAACGAAAATTGACGAAATTTGCACACGGTATGTACGTTTCAAAGTACAACTGAAAAAAATAAAAAAGTAATCTTGAAACGGTCCTTCGTCGCGCAATTTCTTTCGTCACACTATTTTCGGCAAAGGATTTTCGTCAAGTTCGAAAACACGAACCCTAAAAAATGAGCTGGCGTAAAAGATTGGCGTTTGCAGAAAGTACAAAAGTTTTGTCGTATCATGATTTGGTACGCAGGTACATGGTACGCAAGTGAAGATTTGATGTGAAATTTGTCGGTGTGAAGATTTCTAAAAGATTATAAATATCCGGTCAAAACCTACGTGGTGCCACTCAGTGTACAACACGTGGATTACAGACTCTTCGTGATGGAACATCGACTGAGGGTGGAATTCCATTAGGCCGTCCCAGTAAATGTACGGATAATTCTACTGGCAGCGTTTACTGGAAGACTATTCCATTTTGTCGGGCCAGTAACAAACCTTCCTCAATTATGATTAGCGCCACGTAGGTTAGAGTCTAGATTTGAAAATCTTAAATAAAATCTTCAAACGGAATGTCAGAACGAAATATCTGTACGGCCGGAGGTAGTTAATGATTCGTACGTAAATTTTGCGGCCAGATTTTTGATTTTGAAAGCTGAAATCAAAATTTCGAAACGGAATGGCAAAAAGACGCGGCAAACTTTGAAGGTCGCGGCAAACTTTGAATGTCGGTGCATGTCAGACGGAGCGTGCGAAAAAAAATTGGGCTCACTAGCATCCAGAAGCGTGCGAGGCAGACTGTACGTGGCTGTAAGTTTCAAACGGCGCTGGAAGTTTCAAACGGC
>JBBHKE010000040.1:0-144757 GCA_037447655.1 Zygnema cylindricum | reverse complement strand
CTTTTCTTTGTCCTTGGAAATCGTAGGATTTTTGTCGACATTTACGGCACGCGCGAAAATATGTTCCTATTTGTCAATCGAAAAAACCTAATTTTAAATCACATCGCGCATGTGTTTTAAAGATAAGGTTGAAGATGACGTTTTTTGTCGTCGAAGTGGGTCGAAAAGCACAAGACGACAACTTTTCGTACATCCTAAGTTCAGGGATGACGCAAATTGTACTCTACAAATTTGTGATTCCTTCGTACGGTTGCAATTTAGGCAGTACGGCGCTAAGTTTTACGGCAAAACGACAGGAAAAAACCCATACTTATGCACATGGGGACACACCCTAAGTCAATAACCACATAATAAGTTTCTAATACGGGGTGGAGCGCACACAACCTTTCCACGTGTTTGCAGATTCGAGGCTATAGTCGCGCACTATAGCGTGAATCGCTATTAGTGTTGATGTTTTTTTTCGTCTCTTAAATCACATTTTCTCCGTACACACATGTAGGATTGTGGATCCGACGGTTGCAGCTGACAGGTAAAACTCTCAGCTTCCGATTGCGGTTTCAAATTGAGAATCGGACAGGTGTGTACAGAGAAAAGATGTTTTTAATGGCGAAATAAATGACACTAATAGCGGTACACGGTTTACTGTACTTTAACTGTATTGTATTATCCCCAACAAAAAAGCAGCAAATTGGTTGTGTGCGAAATAGTACAGTGGATGTACCAATAGATTTGATAGTCTTCAATGACTCTCAGATAGGGTTTAAAGAGCACGCAAATTAATCGGTCGATCGTGACAATTTTTAGACGTGTACGGACACGTTTTAGACAATAGACTGGGTGGCCCTCGGCTTTGAAATGAATTTTTTGGGGGTGAAATGGGGCTATATTGTTTTATAAAATAAAAAACTAAATTTAAACAGCTAAAACATTGTTGCATCTGGTCGTGTGGCCTAATGGATAAGGCGTTGGTCTTCGAAACCAAAGATTGTGGGTTCGACCCCCACCGTGATCGATAAATCGTCGAGATTGTTTTTGTTTCATCATCAAAAGAGGTCCTTTTAAGTGAATCGTAAGGGAGGATTTTTTTTGGGATCAGGGTTTCCTTAGGTGAACCTTTTGTGCAGCGTCTCATGGGTATTGTCCTCGTAGCCGTATTAGACCTACGACTAAAAACTTCACTCTCATAGAGTAAATCTTTATTACATTAAGTGCAATGGAAAAACCATCGAGGTATAAAGGGGGTAAAAAAAAGGAATAGAATATTTGAAGACTACAAAAGCCAAAGGAGACTAAGGGTGAAGTTCCATCAAGCGAATAGTGGCGTTTTTTACAGAAATCCGCGACTCTCCGTACCAAATCGTACCGTCTATTTTGTTTTTATACAAAAAACAACATTACAGAGAATCTTGCCGATACTCTCCGAAGGTCTTGGAGGTAGTACTGGCCGTCGAATGTTCATCTGCGAGGAGTTCACTTCAATTTTCTTTGTTACACTCAACCCACCTCGAGGAGGTGGGTTGGCATATACAGAAAAAAAAATTGTGACACGGTGGACAATTAAGCTACGTGTCACGATGGAAAACCAACGAAAAATATTAAGATTTGCACATGACTAGCGGTTTTTAAAATACAACCGAAAATAAAAACGACATTTCGTAACATTCCCTCGTCATGCTATTTTAGGTAACTTTTGTTCGTCACACTATTTCTTTCAAAGGACTTTCGTTATGTTCGAAAATTGAAACCCTAAAAAATGAGCTGGCGTACAGACTGGCGTCAGCAAAATGTATAAAAATTTGTCGTATGGTTACTTCATACGCAGGTACATGGTACGCAAGTCAAGATTTGAAGTTAAGATTGTCGGTGCTAATAATCTGAAAGATATTCAATATCGGATCGTAGCTTGCGTGGCGCCAGTCAATTTAGAACACATGGCTTACAAACTCTACGTGATGGAACTTCGACTCAGGGTGGAATTCCATTAGAAGAAAAGTGTGGTTCGTTACTGGACGCCGTACAAGTTCGTACATATTCATACCACGCCGTACCTTAAAAAAAAAATTGTCAGACGAAAAATCGCTACTGGAAAGCTGTCGGGAAGCTCCAATGATGTAGGCATAATTCCTGGCCGTTGGATATTTCACTTTTTCAGATCCGCGAAGCAATCGCGCACATCATCCAGTGTCACGATAGTCTCCTGGTGAGGAGAGTTGTACGATACTAGACGTGTACCATTGGTACACGTGAAAAAGAAAAAAAAATATGCTTTGAACAAGCGATCACAGGTCTACACGCCGTATAAGCCATGTGTCTACGTCGTACGGTCCATGTGCCTCCTGCCACGCTGGATGCAAGTGAGCCGAATTTTTTTTCGCACGCTCCGTTTGACATCCACTGACATTCAAAGTTTGCCGCGTCTTTTTGCCATTCCGTTTCGAAATTTTGATTTCCGTTTTCCAAATCAAAAATCTGGCCGCAAACTTTATGTACGAATCATTAACTACCTCCGGCCGTACAAATATTTCGTTCTGACTTTCCGTTTGAAGATTTTATTTAAGATTTTCAAATCTGGACTCTAACCTAAGTGGCGCTAATCATAATTGAGGAAGGTTTGTTACTGGCCCGACAAAATGGAATAGTCTTCCAGTAAATGTGCGAGACTGGGACGGCGTAATGGAATTCCACCCTTAGCCGCAAAATTGAAATTGAATCGTCTAAGCGTTACGTTGAACTTAGACCCAACGTGAAACGGAACCTCTTTAAACTAAACTGAACTACTGTAAGTTCTGTACGAAAATATTAAAACGCACGAAACGAAATAAACTTTGTGCACTATAATAAAACGAACAGGTGTAAAAATATCAATTGAAATTAAATGAAAATAATGCGCGTCGTCACGCGCGACGAAATCGAGCCACACTATCTACGATTCAACATTCTTACATTGACAACAAAATTTCGTTTTGTGCGTTTATATATTTATGTGCAAAACTTACAGTACTGTGGTTCAGTTTAGTTTAAAGAGGTTTCGTTCACTTTGCGTCTATGTTCAATGTAACACTTATACGATTCAATTTCAATTTTGCGGCTAAGTGCTCTCACCGTGGAGCTCACGTAACGACAAAAAGTGACTGTCTGCAACCATTTTATTTACATGTGGTTGCCGCAGTTTTGTTACCGTAAACGTTCGCCGGCCGTGTGAATTGCTGATTTTATTGTTACGGTCGACGTCCGCAAGCGCGGCAAAAATTTAAGCGGTTGAAACAATATCTTGAAAGTCAAAGTTGTCAAACCGATTGACCGTCAAATTTGTACTCAACGGTACTTAATTGTACCAATATGTATTTCAAATGTACAATTTTTGACAAACTGACGTAAGTGACTGTGCGCGACCAAAACAGTCACTGTCATGATTAATTTATTAAAAATAATCATATTTTCACAAGAAGACAAAGAGAAAAGAAAACTACAATACAGTACTGTAATCCAACGATACTAGGAGGTACATTCAGTAAAAGTGTGACAAAGTAACGTGAAACTGCAGTCTAGTACAATTCAATAATGTTACCGACAATAAAAAGGAATCGTCTCGTGAGAAAAGGCATCGAAGTGCGACAAAACCAATTCTTGCGGTTCCCGCGGGGAGTTTCACATGCTACCATTGGTTTTTCCAAAGAAGCAATTTGTATTTACCACTTAGGGTACGGCCCCATGTAGTTGTAACTTAGCGAACTTATTTTTTTTTTTAGCGCGGATCCGGCGGACCCGGATTTCAGGTGTCCCTATGTGTTTACTCGAGATTGTTACTTAAGTTTGTGACAATTGTATACGTCGACAACACCCGTGACGGCTGTCACCGTGTACAATTTGTCTTTGCCGCACCGTATTTTTTGAAACTTTTTGAAGCGTCGCAAGACACATCGTAATTTCTGAAACGATTCGGTATGTCCCATGTCATTGAGTGACATCGTAGACGTGCAGTCTTGCAACCGTGGCTGGACGACATGCCTTTGTGTAAACCTCTCCTGGAGGGTCGCCATGACTTTGCACATTTTTCACCTTCGCAAATTTTTCAACTTTGCGTGAAATGACACTGCAGCTTCGAGACCCTTGCAAAAAAAAAACCGTACAAGGTGTATGCGGACAAAAAGGAACAATCTTGTACTTTTTTCAGTCGTCAAAAACTTTTGACAACATTTCACACGCGGGAACGTATTTTCATATTGGTGTAACTGATTTACTTACCTTAAAACACATTGCCGATGTGTTTTATGATAAGTTTGAAGATGACGTGACAGTGGGTTGAAAAAACGCAAGACGACAAATTTTTGTACATCCTAAGATCGAGAATGACGCAAATTGTACTCTACAAATTTGTGATTACTTCACACGGTTGCAACTTAGGCAGTACGACGCTAAGTTTGAAAGGGAAACGACAAAAAAACCCGAACTTAACCACATGGGGCCATACCCTTACATAGTACACCGCGCATGGTTATTAGTGTCAACGACACTAATTTGGGTTCTTAAAATTTTGATTTTTTTCCTCAAATAGGATACATGATTTTAATTTTTTGATTTTAATTTCCTCGACGTTAAATAAGGTACCGTACAAAATAGCGTAAAGGACGAATTACAATAATATCTAAATAGTGTGGTGTACGGTCGACAAAAAATGAGTTAAATCAGTCGCGCACGCATAAGATCATGCGCTAAAAAAACGGGATTGTTCTGACACGTAAATTAGTCTTACATGTACGAATATTTAAATTTCAGGACGGCGTACGATTTCTAATATTTTGTACGGTTACATATATTAATGTATATAATCGTACGACGAATATTCCATTTTTGTTGTTCCCAAATTAGCATAAACGCCGAAAATAGAATACACCTTTTAAAAAAATAATAATAAAAATCTTAATTAGCGTCAATGATGGTATATTTACTTTCACACTATTTAAACTTTGACACTAATAACGATGCGCGGTGTAGAGGAGCAAGGAGAAAGTATTAGATTTAGGCTGCGGCCCCATGTGGCTAAGTTCGGGTTTTTTTCTGTCGTTTTCCTTTATAACTTAGTGCCGTACTGCCTAAGTTGCGACCGTACGAAGAAATCGCAAATTTGTAAAGTACAATTTGCGTCATTCTTGAACTTAGGATGTACAAAATTTTGTCGTCTTGCGTTTTTTCGACCCACTGTCACGTCATTTTCAAGCTTATCATAAAACACATCGGCACTGTGTTTTAAGCTAAGCAAATCCGTCTACACCAATCTGAAAATATATTCCCACGTGTGAAATGTTGTCAAAAGTTTTGACGACGAAAAAAAGTACAGGGTTTGTTTGTTTTTGTCGGCTTGCATGTTGTACGGTTTTTTTTTTGCAGGGGTCTCGACGTTGCAGTGTCATTTCACGCAAAGTTGAAAAGTCTGCGAACATGAAAAATCTGCGAAGTAATGGCGGCCGGACGGGAGAGGTTTACGCAAAGGCATTTTGCACAGCCACGGGTGCAAGGCTGTACGTCAACGATGTCACGCAAAGACATGCGACATACCAAATCCGCAAATCGTTTCAAAAATTACGATGTGTCTTGCGACGCTTCAAAAAGTTTGAAGAAAATATGGTGCGTCATCACAAATTGTACACGGTGATAGCCGTCACGGGCGTTGTCGACGTATACAATTGTCACAAACTTAAGTAACAATTTCGAATGAACACATAGAGACACTTGAAATCCGGGTCCGCCGGATCCGCGCTAAAATACAAAGTAAGTTCGCTAAGTTACAACTACATGGGGCCGCAGCCTAAGGGTACTTTCGCATGTAACCGAAACTTAGTCTTGTTACTTTGTTTTTTAGCGAAGATTCTCCGTACAGTTTTCAGAGCATTCGGATGTAAACGCAAAAAAACTTGTTACTTTACACAGGTGACTCACGTAGACGTGTACGAAACAGTGACAGGTGATGTGATACACAAAATTATGCGAAACTTCAAGTCACCTGCAAATTGAGACGTCAAACCGCACGCTGTACAATCTTTGGGACATTGTCGACGTGGAGATTTTCAGCACTCTGCCGTACTTGCTCAGCTATTCCACAAAACGCCCCTCTCTTCTCTGCAGTGTCATGTCTTTGTACTTTCCACCACCTTTCTTCGCCATTCTTGCAAAAACGGATACAAAGCTTGGCAGGCAGTTGGCAGACTTATAATATATATATAATATATATATATAATATATATATATTTATTATATATATATATATATATATATATATATATATAATATATATATATATATATATATATATATATATATATATATATATATATATATATATATATATATATATATATATATATATATATATATATATATATATATATATATATATATATATATATATATATATATATATATATATATATATATATATATATATATGTATATGCAAACTGCCTGCCAATTAATTACCTGCCTGCCAACAGCCTGCCTGTGTGCCTACCATATAAATGCAGACAGCAGGCAGTTGGCAGACATATAATATGCATATATATATTATATAATAATATATATATATATATATATATATATATATATATATATATATATATATATATATATATATATATATATATATATATATATATATATATATATATATATATATATATATATATATATATATATATATATATATATATATATATTTAAATATATATGCCAACTGCCTGCCTGTTAATTACCTGTCTGCCAACAGCCTGCCTGTGTGCCTACCATATAAATTACCTGTCTGCCAACAGCCTGCCTGTGTGCCTACCATATAAATTACCTGTCTGCCAACAGCCTGCCTGTGTGCCTACCATATAAATATAAATGCAGACAGGCAGGCAGTTGCACAGAAATGCGGTTTGTTTTTCGTCTTCCCGCTTGTCGAAAGGTGCCCAATGTTTTTCCTACGCCGTATATGTGAAGGCACGTGTGTTTGAGAAAGGAGTGTTACGACAGAGAACGTTGAGGAAGGATATGAGGGGAAGGAAGGAGGCGCCTTCACGCTTTTGCGAAATGGCGTCCGTTGGTCGTGACCCCTCCACGGCCCCTGTACGGAAAACAGCGCACGGAATACGGTTCGTACATGCCGTAAACGTGCATTTGGTTTTTTTTTTGGTACTCCGCGCTCGGGAATAGTAAAAAACTTCCGGCACGTGTTACAACGTCTGCCTATTCGCTCGCATCCTGGAACTTTAATTAAAATCACCTCGCGAGGTGATTTGATTTCAAGTTTGAAGATGAGCTGGAAGGACGTGAAAATGGGTCGAAACTCGCTAGACGACAAACTGCATCGACCTAAACGACAAACTACAGTACATTTAAAGTTGCAATTTGTACGGTATTAATTTCGTTTTTTTGGTACGGCTGCAGATTTTCTCGTTTTTTTCTAAGTTACAGAGGAAAACGACAGAAAATAACTGTAACTTTAGCACATGCGAAAGTACCCTAAGTACTTAACGATATCTGTGTGCCCATATAAACTTAACTTAACGATATAGCTTTGTTTTCTGTGAGGATTTTTAGTACTTTTTTTCAGGGCGTTCCAATGTCTGAAATCGAAATCGTGACGATTCAATACGGTAGACGTCTACTGTGACGTTGTAGACGTCTATTTTATGTGATACCGTACATGTCATAGGTTTTTGTGACATTGTGACTTTGTGACAGCGTCTATATCTTTCAACATTCGTTTCCTTTTATCTTTTGTGTTTCCTCACTTTATTTGCACTCTACTCAGGCATAGTAAAGAAAAAGCTTTCATGTCACTATTGTCGTGTTTCATTCCAGGAAGAGGAAGAGGGAGAGGGGAGCGTCAAAGTGCTCATCGCTATCAATGTTAATAACACTAAATTGTCGCAGTTCTTTTTGGCCCAAAATCAAATAAGTGTTCATAACGTTAAAATAGAATTGACGCTCTAATGACCCTTCACATGGTAAGATGTTATATTGTATTTGTTAAGTTGTAGTATTTTATTTTATTTTCTTTATTATTCTCGTTTTTTGTCTTTTTTTTGTATGTTACTTTATTTTTTTCTTTTGTTTTCTCTCTCTTTGTTCTTTTTTTGTTTTCTTTTATTTTTTTGGGAGTAAGCAAAGAGGTGAGGCCTTTACCTTTGATGAACAGAATCACCTACCCCTCAAACACTTCACCGCAGGAGGTTGACTCAGAAGAGGACGCAAATAATTCTCATCCAAAACCGAAATATGTAAAGTTTTCATTTAGTGTTAACCACATTAAATCATGTTCGTCGAAATTAGCGTTATGTACCACAAGTCTGTTTTCGTACAGTGTCCACGTGACATCTGATTTTTACAAAGTTAAGTGCGGTTCGCATGTAAAATGGCTGTTAGCCGCCGAAAATAGCGGGAACATTGCGTAATATAAAGCATAATAACGTAAAATAACCAAAATTATTGGGGCGGGGAAGAGGAGAGGAGAAAGTGAATGGGAGGAGGGGAGGGGGGAGTGCACGGGAGAGAGGGTAATGGGGAGAAGGGGAGAGGGAGGCGAAAATGAAGAGAGGAGAGAAGAGGAAGGAGAAGTTTTAGGGGGGTTATGAGATGGGGAGGTTTTCAGGGAACATTCGGGAAAGCTGAATTTGCCTTTGGAGGGAGGCCAGAGGGGGGGAGGGAAGAAAGGGGGGAAGGAAGAAAGGGGAGGGAGCAGGCAAGGAGGATGAGAGGGAGAAAGAGGGAAGAAGAGGGGGAGTGTTTGCAATGAGTCCCGTCGTCCAAAAAGCGACTTTTCTCAGAATCTTCCCTCCCCCCCTTCTCTTGGAAGAGAAGAAGGAAGCAAGCCCAGTGTGCCGTAGGGAGCCAAGGGGGAGCGGAAGGCTTGGAAGGAGGGAGGGGGGGAGGAAAACAGACAGGCCCAGCTTTAGGAGGGGTAAGGTTTAAGGGTGGGAGGGAGATTTAAAGGGGCGGTGTTAGCTACGGGCAGGCTTAAAGTGAAGGGGGGGGGCGGTTGAAGGGGGGGTTCTAAGTTTTGGAGGGAGGAGAATCTTTGAGGGGGGCAGGTTTTGAGTAGTGGGTGGGGCGTAGAAAAATGCCAGACCTGCCTCTCCTCCTCTCCATCTTTTCGCTTTATCCAGATTGGATCCATATCCCGATTGAGATCCGAGGAACCCGATTTGTCTGCAGGGTACAAAAAGTGGCCAAAACTGATATAAGAAATAACATAAAGGATAATAAAAATAAAAGTCATATTAAAAGGAGCTACCAAAAGCTTTATTGGAAAAACGAGAAAGGTAAACCATTTGAGTACGTTGAAGGAAAAAAAAAAGGAAAAAAGGAAAGTGGAATGAGATATGTTCATAATCTCAAAATTTGCGAGTTAATAATTTGTGTATCAGTGATTCTTTTAATGCCAAAGATATTCGGCGATCGACTGGATTGGATAAATACATCAAATTTTGAAATCTTTTTGAAACAAAGTTTGTCTGTTACTATGTCTTTAGGATTTTCCGAGCATTTTTTATTATTATTATTATTATTATTTTTTTTTTTTTTATTATTATTTATATTGACGTGAAAGACTTCAACACTAACAGCGACGAAAAACAAATACGATAGAGACCAGGAGTGGGGAGAGAGAAGAGAAGAGGGACTCTCCATGATACGTCATTCGGAGATTTCTGCAGAAAATTAGAGTGGGCAATTCCCAATTTACATACCTCTCAACACTTTATTTGTTTACCTCCCCTTTCTTTTTTGCAGGAAGCCTTAATTTCTATAGAGGGTAGATTCTAGATAAAATCCTATACTGTAAAAGTTGACTTTTTATGCAATTTATTTAACAATAAAGGTGAGGCAATTTTCGTGATTTTACTTTGAAGTTTTTTTTTGCTTCACTTCTTTTTGCAAACCTGTGCTTCATCAGCAAAGCAGGAAAATGACAAAAAAAAAATGGATGCAGAAAGAGACGAAGTCAATGCACACGTATTTCATAAGATACAAACTTTTGCAGTTTGTAGAATCGGTATTTGCAAATTTTTGCATTTGCAAAATCCAGTGCTGTAAATTTTGCGACTTTTTAAAATTTGATAAATTATAATCTGCTGGCTGTCAATTAATCTTTTTCCTTCTCCCTGCCCTGTCCTACTTGCTCACTTCGTCCTCTCTCCTACTCGTGTGTACTGTCCGTTGCCCCTTCCTCTGTCCTTCTGGCTGTATTTCATTTTCTCCCTTTCCCCCCTCCTCCTCTCTAGGTACCTGCAGCAATTGCATCCTTATTGAACTTGATGGCCTTGAGCGTTTGACCATTACTTGGGCTGAAATATTATAATATACTTCTTGAGAATTAATTCTTCACGGCCACAAAAGGAAAGGGGTCGTTTTATTGTTGTTTTTGTGCTTGTCGTTCCTTTCAATGACTTTTGTTGGCTTGCCCTTGTATGTGTGTTAATTTTGTTTGCACTGTTTTTCCTTTTGGTTTGCTTCTACCTGCGTCCGGTTAACTGCAAGCCTCGAGGACAACACCTGTCGCTGCTGTAACGATGTTATTTGGCCTAGTGTGGATGTTCCTTCAAATGCTCATTCTACTACAATAGACGGGTCAATAATTCGAGCCTCTTCAATTGCCTAATAGAGGTGCTGGTTGATTCCTCTGTTTTGTAGCCCGTTGCACTATGACTGAGTAGGTATTTTTGAGCTTTCAGCGCCATGCCTCTTTCATACTTTGTTCTTGTCTATAATAAGACCGAGTTAACTTCCTGATGAGTAATAAAATTTGATGATGAAGATGCTCTTGATTTTGGTGACGATGACGGATAGTAAAGCTTTAAATACATTGGTTATTGTCAGATGATGAATGATGCAGTATGAAAATATTAGTTTTCTAAAAAACTAAATCAAGAAAAGCGATACAGAACCATGTGCATCATATCCCATTATGGGACAGAGGT
The DNA here is from genome assembly GCA_037447655.1 of Zygnema cylindricum. Classification (NCBI taxonomy): domain Eukaryota; kingdom Viridiplantae; phylum Streptophyta; class Zygnematophyceae; order Zygnematales; family Zygnemataceae; genus Zygnema; species Zygnema cylindricum. The sequence continues at coordinate 133,802 of JBBHKE010000040.1, read as the reverse complement.
GAGCCAACTTCGGCAGGAGGCTCTCCCCTTCTGTGCAACATTCTCCGCTGTGACGCCCATCATATTTCTGAGAATGCAACGCCATCAGGTAATCCCTTCCTGTAATGACGACTGGGAGCATGCACGTTCTCCTATTATCACCCCTGGGTCCCCCTGGTTCCATTTATAGGCTTGAAGCGCAATGGACTCGTTATATTCCAAGCTAGTGAGAAATCATATGCAGTACGGTCGTCTACTTCAGCACAAAGCTGAACTTGATGGCAAGACACCAATGGAGAGTGCTATTAACCCAGTGCATTAGAGCATCATACAGACCAGAACAAACAAGAGGAATACAACAAAAAACATATATTTCAGTTGTACATCGTTTTGTAAAGCATTTATGTTAGCAAGCCTACCGTAATAGGAACCATCCTCCAGAACCGTACGGAGTTGTACAGACACAGGCTAACAAATGGCTCTTTCTCTCTGTGGTTACCTATAGAGCATAGAACTGAAAGGATCATCTGACTGGCTGACAACTGAACCTAAGAATAATCAATTAAAGGGGCTGTTTACCTTATGTTCTTCACTTCTTCACATATCTTCCATAGCGCTCTCAACTCAACATGAACTCGCTCCATGGGGTTTCAAAAAGGGTTAATCCCATGGACGTTAAAAGCCTTCATGGTCTCTGGCATAAGGTTGTCAAGTTTCCCAACTCTTTTTCTTGATCCAGCCAAGATGTTGAGAAACTGGCCTCGTAACAGTAGTAATTCAGCCATGCAGAGCTAAAATGTTTTCTTATTCAGACTTACAGGTCCCGACTATGACCTTCAGCTCTCCTAAAGCACGCACTACCTTACTAACAAGATTTTTATGGTTCCATGTTTGTTTTAAACAAGAATCCAAGAGGTCGAAAATTTTACTTAGCGTAAGCCTTAGCTTATCAGCAGTTTCTGGACGTATGAGTGAGTACTGTGAACAGAAGCGCTCTACATATTCATGAAAGACAGGTGAGTTCTTCCCAGACGCAGCTTTATCATCGTCATCTGAGGTAGATTCAACCATCTCAGCATGAGGTTGACTTAACATCTTAAATATACCACTGCTATCCTTTTCTCCAGCCAGCACTAAAATAATATTGAGTCCTAGAGCATAGATGTCTGAATGCTCGCGGATGCATCTAATCTTTGAAGCAAGTTCAGCTATATACCCTTCTGCTTTTGATTCGCTGTTTTGTATCCGTACAGCTGAACCCAAACCACAGATCCTGCTTTTATTATGTTCGTCAAGAAGCACATTTGCCGCTTTCAGGTTACGATGGACCACACCGTTCCTGTGCAAGAATGAAACAGCCGAAGCCATTTCTTGACAAATTCGAACTCTATCCTCTGGCGTGAGAGAACTTGGGTTATTTTCCAGCCATTCTTGGAGGCTTCCTCCTGCCATGAATTTACTTACCAAACAGCGCCTATCGTGATCGACCCCAATAAGACCAAGGATATTAGGATGCCTAAAACTGTGCATAATCTGAGCCTCCCTTTGGAAAGAACGAAGCGCTTTCTCAGAAGGATACTTCTTAATAGCAACTTCGATTTCCCTCAATTTGCAATTGTAAACCTCGGCAAACTCCCCCTTTTCATGGAGGTTGTTCGAAGAAAAATTGGCTGTTGCAATAGCAATCTGTTCTGCAGGGATGACCCAAATGTCATCAATCTGCAGCAGCAACGAAATTACATGTTATGTATGGCAATGGTACACCATGAAGCAGCTAACAGTCTTGTTGGAACAAGAGTGCGGTCTACACTATATTGGAGCATGGTGTAAGCGAGAAAAAACAAAGGCGGCTATGTGAAACTTCAGATAAATTTCCTTCACCTAGAGAACGTTGTCGACTAGAATTTATGAGAGCCCTAATACTTACAGCACCGAAAATTAGTTATAAGCAAGTATGGTATTATATTTTCTCTCTCATCTTTCTCCTCCCCATCTCCCCTTCCCAACTTACCCCCCCCCCCCCCCCCCCCCCCCCCCCCCCCCCCCCCCCCCCCCGCGGGTGCTGGAAGTGCCCCTACAAGAAGGGAAGCTGGCAGCCGCGAGAATCAAAGGGGGGTGGGGGCTCACAAGGCTGGGAGAGAGTGGGTTGTGGGGGGGTGGGGGGAGGGGAGAGAGATGGGGAAGGACGAGATTGGGGCTTTTGAGGAGTTTTGGGAGAGCTCGAGGCGCTTGGGAAGTTTCTGGGGTAATTTGGAGGGAGGAGGGGAGGGGTGTTCTGGCGGTGAACGGGAGGGTGAGCAGCCTATTGTATGGATGAGAGAAGGAAGGAAAGAGAAAGGGGAATTGCGCGTGTGTGTGTGTGTGTTTTTCTTTTCCTCCTTTTCTTTATTTTTTTCAGCCAGCTGTTTCCCTATCAACGCTGAGATGTTTAAAAGTCTCCCGCCTCCCCCCCCCCCCCCACCCCTGAAGTTGCCTCCCTAACTTCCCAAAAGCCCCCCATATCTCCTTCAAATTTCTTGATTAGTCCAAAGCCTCTCCTCCCCTCATCGCCCCCCTCTAAATCCCCTTTCAAACCTGGCAGCCCGGCAATTGCAACTTCATTAGGTCTCTTTTCACCTGCATGCTAAAGATGACACCGACTGCAAAGCATTTCCTTAAGAAAAAGAGTTCCACAAACCGGGGGGTAGGAGGGATGCAGAGGGAGTGTGGCTCACCTTGGCAGCCAGTGCTATTTTAGCAATTCGGTCCATATCTTCTGCCAGTTGCTTCATGGACATGCTCCCTCCGGGCATGCATTCAGTACACGCATCAGCGAGTCGAGTGAGTTCCTCAATCACATCATCCGGCCATCTTTTCACATGGAGGAGGACGTCCTCTTCCAGATAAGCTTGTGACGAGATCTCCTTGACAGATTCTACTAGTCCCACCAGCATTTGGCTTAACATCATGCCAAATGAAACAACTACATCCTCGGCCCTCCTCATCTTCCTCCCCATGTCCCTCCACCAGTTCTTGTTTGATGGAGGGAACGGAAGGTAAACAAGCTTGCTGTTGCCGGTGTCATCAAACAATATCATTTGAGTAGCTAAACGCGTACCAAGACCTCGTTTTTCAAGATGCAGCAATGCAGACGCTACTTGGTTTGCCATCTGACAGCAATCCTGCAATTGCAGACCACTACCAAATGTTCCATAATCCCAATAAGACAACCAGTCCTCCAAGCTCCCTCCCTCCCCCCACTGCACCACAATGCTTCTACTGTCGCGACACCAGCCTATGACCTTCGCCACGTGGGGATGGTTGACACTGTGCATCTCCCATGCCAGGTTGGCCACATCGTTAAGAAGTGCCAGGTTGGCGAGATAGTGGGGAGGTTTCAGAACAAGGACCACCACGGGTGCTCCCTCCAACACCCCCCTGTACATAGAAATCTCCTTATCATACCGATTGTAACTCCAAAAATTCAGATAAGATAATCTAATTTTCTCATTGCCATGTCGGGCGTCCTCCACTTGTTCCTGAGAGAGGGTGCGAATGCCTTTGATCTGCAGTCCCACACACATCAGGCAACAGACGGGGGAAGAGGGGAGAGAGGGGGGGGGAGAAGGGAGGTATTGCTGTTCAACCGGACAAGTATTGCCCTATCAATAGTTCGACCCTGGTTTTTTGTTTTTTTTTGTTTGTTTTTTTCATACATGGCACAAGCATAGCTTCCGTAAATGGTATGAGGGATTTGACTTTTGTGTGTATTTTTGTCTTCTATTACAATTGCTCTCTACCCCTTTTTATCGAAAACCCCTTTTAAGCAGCGAAAATCGAGTAATTTTATCTCAAAGGGCTCCTCCTCCTACCCCCATGTTTGCCACTCCTCCCTCAGGTTTGGATGTGACAGATGTCACAGACCTTGTGGCGATTTTGAGAGATGGGAAAGTTTTTGAGAATCGGAAAACGTTAAATTTTACGGAATTTGAAGAAATTTCGAGCGAACTGGAGATGGTTTTCGTATTTGATTCGAAATGTAAAAAAATGGTGCAAAAAGTTAAATGTTGGGACCAAAAAAAATGACAAATTAAGACAAATACCAAATACCAAATTTTTGTTTGTTGAACTGCGCAAACCTATTATCATTTGAGGTCCTACGGGTTTGAGGATAATAACGATTAACAAAAGGTGAACGTAAAAAACAGCCATGAAAACCAAAAAACTCCATATATTGCCATTTTCTTCTTCCTTGCGGCTATGCCCTACTCAACCCGCCCCACAAACATCCCCTCCTAGATATGCTTCTCTCTTCTCCCCTCCTTCCTCCACCCTTCCCCTCTCTCCCTTCACCTCTCTCCCTTCCCCTCTCTCCCTCCCCTCTGCTGTCTCCCTCGACTTTCTCCTATCCCTCTTCCCTTCCCCTTCCTTCCTTCCAGTTGCTGGCAGCCTCTGTGAGGGCGTTGTAGTCGTGGAATCAAAGTGGGGCGCTCAAGGAGGGGGGGGGCGGGAGAGTGGGTTGGGGAATGATGGGGGGGGGGAGACGGGGAAGGACGAGTTTGGGGCTTTTGAGGAGTTTTGCGGGAGCTGGAGGCGCTTGGGAAGTCTTTGGGGTAATTTGAAGGGAGGGGGGAGGGGATGTTTTAACGGTGAATGGGAAGGTGAGCAGCATGCTGTAAGGATGAAAGAAGGGACGAACGAGAAAGGGGAATGAGTTTTTTTCGGGGAGGGTGGAGAACACTGTTAAACAGGGCTATTACTTTCTCATATGATGTTTTTTGTGTGTATGTGTGTTTTTTTTCCCTTTTTTTTTTTTTCTTAGCCAGCTCTTTCCTTACTAATGCTGAGACGTTCAAAAGTCTTTCCCCCTTTGAAAAAAATATTGCCTCCCTGACTTCTCAAAAGCCCCCCATATACCCAAAACTCTTGATTAGCCCTCTTCTCATCTCCACCCCCTAAACCCCCTTTCAAAACTGTGCAAATCGTTACCTGCGAAGCAGATAGGCGACAACCCGGCAAGTGCAACTTTACTAGGTCTCCTTTTTTGTAGCCATGCTTCGCAAAGTTTTTTCTTACCAAAAAAAGTTCCACAAACCGGGGGGGAAGGAGGGCCGCAGAGGGAATGTGACTCACCTGCGTGACAGGTGTTTTAGCAATCCGGTCCATATCTTTCGCCATTTGCTTTATGGACATGCCTCCGTCGATATATTTGGTACACGCAACAGCGAGTCGAATGAGTTCGTCAATAACATCATCCGGCCATCTTTCCACATGAAGGAGGAGATTCTCTTTTAGATCTACTGACATGAAATGGTCTATATCTTCTATTCCACTTACCAGCATTTGGCTTAACATCTTGCCAAAGGAAACACATACATCCATGTCCATGTCCCCGTCCCTGTCTGATCGGCGGAACGGAAGGTAAACAAGCTTGCTGTCGCCGGTGTCATCAAACAATATCATTTGAGGATCAACACGCACATGAAGACCTCGTTCTCTAAGATGCAGCAATGCCGACGCTACTTGGTTTGCCATCTGACAGCAATCCTGCCATGGCGGACCACTACCAAATGTTCCATTATCCCTAAAATCGGACAACCGGTCCTTCAACGTCCCTCCGCTTCCGCCCTCCACCACGATACTACTACTGTCGCGGCACCAGCCTATAACCTTAGCCACTTGGGGATGGCTGACATTGTGCATCTGCCATGCCATGGATACAACACTCAAGGGAGGTTCCACAACAAGGACCACCACGGGTGCTCCCTCCAATGTCCCCCTGTGGATAGACCACTCTCGATCATGCTCAAGGGCACTCCAATAAAATGGTAATTCAACATTGCCATGTTGGGCGTCCTCCACTTGTTTTTGAGAGAGAGTGGGGAAGCTTCTGACCATTTCGACCACCTGAAGTGTGGTGGGCCCCACACACAACAGGCAAAAGAGAGGGGAAGAGAGGAGGGGAGGATTGTGAATATGATTTCTTGCAAAGTGGTGACCTCTCAAACATCTGGTTTAATCTTATCATATCAGATTAATTGACGCTAAGAATTTAGCTTTACACAGGAAACGTTTTCACTTTTAAATTGAACTCGAACTTTGACATCAATCTCATTTGTTTCAAAACCGAACTAAGTCAGAATTTCCATTCGCAGCTTTTGTTTGTACAGCAAGCACATCATTTTTTCCACAATTCGTACCCCAAATCGTCAAAAAAATTAAAATAAAACCAGGAAGAAAACTCAAGTCAAAGTGAAAACCTAGAAGAGAAATTCTAAAAACAAGAAAAAAAAAATGGGAAACAAAGTGATTTTATCTATCCATCTGTGATTCCCTGCACAAAATGAAAAAAAGGATTTCTGAAGATCTTTTTCACATAAACAGTACAGCCACGAGGACGTCGGCGGTTGAGGTGGAGGGGGAGGGAGGGGGCTGGGTAGAGAGCAGATGCATGAACTTCTCATTGGCTTCTGTAACAATGGAGGTGATTTTTGCTGCAATTTCCGCCGTAGATGAACATCCCGACTGTTTTATGTTTCCACACATGTCCGCCACCTTATGGAGTTTTCCCATCAGATCACCTCCTTTCTTCAGGTAGTCGTCTGAATGTGCTCCAGGGGTTTCATAGACGAGTTGGTGTCCATTCAAGATTATTTTCAGTATGCGGCCAAAACTGGAGCCAAAACTGCGAGATTTATCGGTCCAAAATCACTAGTTACCAGGACACCTTTTTTTACACGAAAATATAATTGATCCTGTTCTTACAAAGTTTCTCCATCTGTTGAAATTTATGTATTTTCTAGGTCTGTATTGGAAAAATAAAGTCAGCAAAGGCAACCTGCTTCTCGCTCAACTCTCTCCGGTCCCCATACTTGTTGCAGTCATTGAAGACCAGAGAGAGAGCTAGAGCCATGGTTGTCTAAAGAGGATAGGCTAATTCGCAGTTTATACCAAAATGAATATGCCGGGTCCAGGATTTGATCCTAGTCCCTTCATCCTGTAAACAGTTACCCCTATAGCTTAGAGTCAAAGATGGCATATGTAGGGTACAATAGGTATTTATAAGCGTAGAAGTAGAGAATTCTAACAAACTAACAAATAACCAAAAACTGCTCTAAACCAGATTTGATCCAGGGTCTATGATTTTATTTATAGTGGTTAACCTTAACCAATAAGGCACTAACGAAACGATACACGTATCGGGTTTCAAAGGTACATAAACCTTAACGCAAAGGCTAGTTAACATCAGACTAACGAAGAGGAACAATTCATGCATGTAAGCGAATCTGAACCGTGTAAAATATGTTTTGATCTGACGGCCGGCATTGTAGCCGCCACGCAAAGTGAGCTTTTGGAGGCATTTGGAGATAGCGTCACGCGGTGCCACGTGGCGCCACGTTATTTGATACCAGAGAAGATGGGAGGAGGAACCATGGCTCCCGATTTGACAGGTGTCACCTTGTAGACCATGTCGTACAATATCCGTACAATAAGTACATCGCCCTTTGTACCTTCTTGTACTATAAAGTGTTCCTATTGTACTAGGGTTTAGTAGTAGGTAGTCATGAGTAGGCAGACCAAGACTTAGTAAGATTTAGGTACCTCTCTCTAAGAGAGCTTGTAACTATAAAGGTCATCTTTGACCAGCCATAACTTAATGCTCGGGTGAGCAAATTCAGTGATTCTTTTTGCTGCGGACTCAGGGGAGTCTAGCCTACACAAGGGTGTAGTCGGTCAGAGTCTTTGCCTGCCAGGGTGGCTGCAGTTCTAAGGGAAAGTCAAAGTGGGGAATGTTATCCTAAAGTCATATTCTAACTTTGCATTCTGTGGTGGAACTGAGCACAAAGAAAGTCTTCTCTTCACAAGGTTGAAGGTGTGTTGGGGTTCTTATTGTCAAGGGATCATTCATTTGGGTTTATGTCAACTTGGAGTTGGCACTATCTAGATTAGCTTCTTTTCGATCTGCGAATTCTGTGGGCAATGGAGCCCATAGAATTTCAGGTTATGGGCCCACCATCTAGGGTGCCTATGTTTGATGGAACAGACTTCACTTATTGGGAGTTTACAATGGAGGGATTGCTTTTCGAGAAGAACTTATGGGGAATTGTTTCGGGACAAGTGAGATGTCCGCCACCTGGCTTTGGAGGAGCTTACTGTGGAGAACCATCTGAGGCTGCTCAGAATATCAACCAGAGTTCAGATGCAACGAAAGGTGAAGGGAAAAATATTGTGATGGAAGGGGAAAAAGGGGAGAAGGATAAAGGGACACTTATGGTGAGGGGAGCTATGCTCTCCGCCACATCTTCACTTTGAGGGGTTATAAGTTTAACTGAAGAAAATGATAGTAAAATTCGGGAGTATAAAAACACTATAGCGAAACATCTTATACTTAGATATGTGTCTAAGTCCATAGCTATCACTCTTTTAAGTCTTACCAAGTCTTCGGAAATACGGGAAACACTAAGGCAGATTTATAAGAGTGAGACTATTCAGAGGCAGCAGTTAGTAAAACATGAAATAGAGGCCTATGTTTATAAAGGCGGTAACATGATAGAGTTTTGCAATGATATTGCTGCGTTATATGTTGAGCTTGCTAGTGCGGGGTATGTAGAATCTGAGGAGAGAAAGATCAATACACTACTCATGAAACTCCCAGAGGAGTACGAAAACATCATTTATCGTATGCAGGCAATGGATGGCTCCTCATGGACTTGGAGCTTTACCATGGGGATAATTCTTGTGAGGGAAAGCACTTTGGAGCTTCGTAGGGGAAGTGAGAGGGTAACTGCATTTACAGCTGGTGGTGATTGGCGGAAGCGTGATGAAAGGAACGGTGGCGACGAGCGGAAGCGTGATGAGAGGAAGAAAGACAAAGGTAAACCTTATCGGAACTTTGGTGGAAAGAGAGGGAGAGGAAAAGAAAGGGGAGCTTTGAAAAAGGGTGTTTGCTTCTTTTGTAGAGAATCGGGTCACTATATTGAGGAGTGCCCTTGCTTGGAAGAACTTAGAAGTTGGAATGTTAAAGAGGAGGAAGAAGGGGAAGCGGAGAAAGAGGGTGAAGAAATATTGGAGCTTCTTCACATCGGTAGAATGGAGAAGAGAGAGAAGTACACAGAAATTCCACGAAAGCAACAGTGTGCTTTTGGAGGTATAAGGGAAGTAAAGGGAAGGGAGGTACTTGAGGGAGTTAGAAATGATGAGGATGTCAAGGAGTGTAGAAAGTATGACTTAGAAATGAGAAAGTCAGATCTAGGATACATAAATGAAAAAGGGAAAAATAAAAATAATAAGGATAATTCTATAAATATTTGGGAAACAGAAAACTGGTTGGAAAGGGAGACTTCAACGGATTTGGAGGAAAGGGGAGAAGTAAAACTAGAGGGGGTTTTAAAGGATAAGGGAGAAATGAAATATTTAATGAAAAGTTTAGGGGAGGAGAAATACTCTTTGGGAATCATTATAGAAAGTGATAGTGGAAAGAATTCCATGGGAGAGAGTGAGGAAAGTTCAGAAAATTGGGTGAGTATCATGGATAAAAATATGAGCTCGGAAGATGTAGATTTTATGAGGAACTTAGTGGGGACTCTTGATATAACGATAAATTTGGGGGGTAATGGTTTTGACATCACTAATGGGAGTGATGGCATTTATGGTGGTGTGCCTGTAAAAGGGTTAGCATCTGGGTGTGTGTCGCAGATTGGGGATGGGGCTGGTTTTTTGAATTGCAAGAGGGAAATCGGATTTTGTGTGGATGGAAAAGAGATGAGTGGGATAAAATCTTTGCTTGGATTTATGGAAAATTGTATGCTTAATAAAATATGTGATCAGCAAGATGGAATGTTTATTTCAGCTCATCTAATGGACCTTTTAAAATACGAGAGTATTCACTTAAAGTTTTATGAGGAGAAAAGAAAGAGGAAAAAGAAAAGAAGGAAAAAAAAATATTATATGTATATTTTTAGTGGGAGTTGAAAAGAAAGTAGACTAGAAAATAAGGGGAGTGTTGAAATTTATGTATTTTCTAGGTCTGTATTGGAAAAATAAAGTCAGCAAAGGCAACCTGCTTCTCGCTCAACTCTCTCCGGTCGCGCTCAACTCTCTCCGGTCCCCATACTTGTTGCAGTCATTGAAGACCAGAGAGAGAGCTAGAGCCATGGTTGTCTAAAGAGGATAGGCTAATTCGCAGTTTATACCAAAATGAATATGCCGGGTCCAGGATTTGATCCTAGTCCCTTCATCCTGTAAACAGTTACCCCTATAGCTTAGAGTCAAAGATGGCATATGTAGGGTACAATAGGTATTTATAAGCGTAGAAGTAGAGAATTCTAACAAACTAACAAATAACCAAAAACTGCTCTAAACCAGATTTGATCCAGGGTCTATGATTTTATTTATAGTGGTTAACCTTAACCAATAAGGCACTAACGAAACGATACACGTATCGGGTTTCAAAGGTACATAAACCTTAACGCAAAGGCTAGTTAACATCAGACTAACGAAGAGGAACAATTCATGCATGTAAGCGAATCTGAACCGTGTAAAATATGTTTTGATCTGACGGCCGGCATTGTAGCCGCCACGCAAAGTGAGCTTTTGGAGGCATTTGGAGATAGCGTCACGCGGTGCCACGTGGCGCCACGTTATTTGATACCAGAGAAGATGGGAGGAGGAACCATGGCTCCCGATTTGACAGGTGTCACCTTGTAGACCATGTCGTACAATATCCGTACAATAAGTACATCGCCCTTTGTACCTTCTTGTACTATAAAGTGTTCCTATTGGACTAGGGTTTAGTAGTAGGTAGTCATGAGTAGGCAGACCAAGACTTAGTAAGATTTAGGTACCTCTCTCTAAGAGAGCTTGTAACTATAAAGGTCATCTTTGACCAGCCATAACTTAATGCTCGGGTGAGCAAATTCAGTGATTCTTTTTGCTGCGGACTCAGGGGAGTCTAGCCTACACAAGGGTGTAGTCGGTCAGAGTCTTTGCCTGCCAGGGTGGCTGCAGTTCTAAGGGAAAGTCAAAGTGGGGAATGTTATCCTAAAGTCATATTCTAACTTTGCATTCTGTGGTGGAACTGAGCACAAAGAAAGTCTTCTCTTCACAAGGTTGAAGGTGTGTTGGGGTTCTTATTGTCAAGGGATCATTCATTTGGGTTTATGTCAACTTGGAGTCGGCACTATCTAGATTAGCTTCTTTTCGATCTGCGAATTCTGTGGGCAATGGAGCCCATAGAATTTCACCATCTGTGATTCCCTGCACAAAATGAAAAAAAGGATTTCTGAAGATCTTTTTCACATAAACAGTACAGCCACAAGGACGTCGGCGGTTGAGGTGGAGGGGGAGGGAGCGGGATGGGTAGAGAGCAGATGCATGACCTTCTCATTGGCTTCTGTAACAATGGAGGTGATTTTTGCTGCAATTTCCGCCGTAGATGAAGATCCCGACTGTTTTCTGTTTCCACACATGTCCGCCACCTTATGGAGTTTTCCTATTAGATCACCTCCTTTCTTCAGGTAGTCGTCTGAATGTGCTCAAGGGGTTTCATAGACGAGTAGGTGTCGATTCAGGATTATTTTCAGTATGCGGCCAAAACTGGAGCCAAAACTGCGAGACGCACGGTCTGATCCATCGGGGATGTAAACAAGCTTGATGCTGTCGTTGATGCCATGAAGCCATACAAGTTCAGGATGTATTATCACACCACCACCACGGCTGGCAAATGCACAACAGCAGACGCCAGCTCTTGTGCGTTTCGGCAGCAGTCCACCCATGAAAAATATGGCCTACGTTCTAATTGGTCCTGTAAGGCCGTTTCGCCCTCCACCGCAATGATTTTTCCGTCTTCACACCAGCCTATGACCTTCGCCACGTGGGGATGGCTGACACTGAGCATCTTCCGTGCGATATCGGCCACATTGTCGTCACGTAAAGCATGGAAAACCACATATTCACCTTCTAAAGTCCCTTTGTGGATCTGCCATGGCCACCAACAAACAGGCTCGGATTCACGCACGCCTTTCACCTCCGTCGGAGTGAGAGTGCGCAGGGCGTTGAGCGCGTCATCCTCGTGACCTCTCTTTCTCGTCTCCATGCTGACGTCAGCATGCGCAGCAGCAGAGACACACAACACAACTTGGAAACCCTAAATTGGCTAACGCTCTTTCCTGCTTGCTGTTACAAGCTTCAGCGTACGCTTGTCGTTTGCGAGGTGTCGGTCGCGTCAATCGGGACGGGCGCTACAATTACAGTACAGCTGAACTGTACAGGGAAAGTATGTTACAAGTTTCCCCGGTGTGGTGAACCGTGTGAACCCTCATTTCACCGTTCGAAATGCGCCAGGTTTATCTTGTCAGTAGTTCCACCTTTGACAAGATTACCTACCGGGTATCTGGCTAGGGTTTACACGTTTAGGATTTTTTAGGGTGTGGTTTGGGGTTTTATATATAAAAAAACACAAAATAATAAAAGGGAATTGCTAATCGCAGAGACGATTTTTACTCAGGTACACCGCGAATCGTTATTAGTGTCAAAGTCACTAATTTGGGTTCTTAAAATTTTGATTTTTTCCACAAATAGGATACATGATTTTAAATTTTCTTTGACGTTAATTAAGGTACCGTACAAAATTCGTAAAGAACGAAAATACAATATATCTTAATAGTGTGGTGTAGGTCGATGTCATACCGTACATAAATGAAACTTTTCTAAGTGAAAATTTTACAAAAAATGAATTAAATCAGACGCGCACGCATATGAACGTGCGCTCAAAACACGGGATTGCTAAAAAAACGGGACTAGTCTGACACGTAAATTAGTCTGACATGTACAGATATTTAAATTTCACGACGGCGTACGATTTCTAATATTTTGTACGGCTACATATATTATTGTATATAATCGTACGGCGACTATTCTATTTTTGCTGTTCCCAAATTTGCATAATGCCGAAATTAGAATTCACCTTTTTTTTTTTTTTCAAATTCTTAAATAGCATCAATTACGGTAAATTTTCTTCAACACTATTTAAATTTCTACACTAATAACGATTCGGGGTGTAGTTGTCAGAAATTGTACATTTGAAGTGTAGTTTGGGAAAAGTTAAGTACCTTTAAGTTCAAATTTGACGGTCAATCCGTCGAACAACTTTGACCGGCGGAATATTGTAACGGCGGTTAAAAAAGGGTCGCGCTTGCGAACGTCGACTGTCATAAAAAAAAACAATTCACACCGCCGACGATGGTTTACTGTAACAAAACTGTGGCAGTCACATATAAATGAAATGACTACGCGCACGAACTTCACGTGAGCTCCACCGTCATTTGACTTAGCCACAAAAATGGAATCTAATCGCGAACCGTTACATTGAACCTGGACACAAATTAAAGGACTACGTACAACATGTATAAACTCCCACGAAACGAAATAAACTTCATACAAAATAAAAAAGCGTTAAAACATTGAAGTGAAGTGAAGTGAGAAACTACCTGCGCGTAGCCATTTTATTTACTAGAAAAACAATGCCATTTACACAAGCAAGGTTCGTGTTGTGTGTGTTTCATAGATAAAAAGTAGGCGTTTTTTTGTAGGCCTTTTGTAGGCCGCCTTTAGCGTAAGTTGTGTTATGGGCTCTCCATGTGATCTTCTTAGATCGCTACTTTGATCGGCGACCGTCCGATCGTTCGAATCTGACAGTTTTAACAAAAAATACCTCAAAACTCACAGAAAAATAATTTATTGTCTGAATGTTTTTCAAAATTTAGACATGACGTTTAATTCTCTATCGATCGATGTGCAACTCAACTCTGATACTATTTTTTATCATTTTGCAACTAATACAATATGGGTCTTAAGGTCATATTGTGTGTTTTGCGTACAATAGGCATATTGTATGGGCCTAGTTTCACCTACTTTAAAACTATGGTGTGTTTATGCTTGTATAGAGTTCTTATTATTAGTTTTCTCTTTTATTTTTTCTCACTCACCTTTACTCTCTTGAACTCTTTCTTATTCCCATTTTTTTATTACCATTTGTTCTCTTTTCTTTATCTCCATTTGGTACTCAGGACTACAATGATCCAATCATCGCTACCCACTTGCCCCAACCCCATCCTCTACCCCTATCCCCCCCCCCCCCCCCTCCCCCCCCCCTCCCCCCTGCCCCCCCCCCCCCCCCCGGCCGCCATGGGGGCCCCCTGCCCCCAAGGGGGCCTAGGGGGGCTTTTAGCCGGGTTTTTGGGGGGGGGGGGGGGGGGGGTGGGGAGAGGGGAGAGGAGGGTGTGAGGAGAAGTCCTAGGGGGGCATTTTCAGGTAGAAAAAGAAGTTTTTGGGGACCAAAATCCTTAATTTCTTTTTAAAATTCTCTTCTGAGCCCTTTATACCCCTTTTCCTCTCCCCTCCCTTCTCACAGAGACGCTGCCGGCACTAAGGAAGATGTTTGAGGGGGGGGGAGGGGGAAGAGGGAGGGGGGGGGAGAGGTTTATGTAATTACAGGGGGCAGAAGATTGTTTTGATCAGATTCTAAAAAAGAGTTGTTTACAAATTACTAATTTTTTAGTTAAAAAAAAATCAAGATATCGGAGAAAATAAGTGTTTAGTTTTGAAAAGAAAACGTGTGAGTTTTGAAGATGAAGTGAAGTTTCTAATGTTATTTTTCCCCTCCCTTTTTCTCACTTCTTTTTTTTTTCTTTCCCTTTTTCCATTTTTATTTTTAGAGTAGTTAAATACGATTAGAATACTTATGACCACCCCCCATATCCCATGCAGCCACGTCCACCACCACCCCATCCCCCTTTTCTCCCCCGTTTGTCCCCCCGCTTCCCCCCCTTCCCCCACGCTCCTCCCCTCTTCCCCCTCTTCTTCCTCTTGCCTCCTCTTCCCCCCCCTTCCCCTCCCCTTCCCCCCCCCTTCCTCCGGAATAGGGGAAGTGGGGAAGAGGGGAAGAGGGGAAGAGGGCAAGAGGGGAAAAGGGGGGAGTGGGGGAGAGTGGAGGAGAGAGGGGGAGAGGGAGGGAGAGGGAGAGAGGGAGATAGGGGGGAGAGAGGGGGGAGAGAGGGAGAGAGGGAGAGGGGGAGAGGGGGAGAGAGAGGGGGAGAGAGAGTCGGAGAGAGAGTCGGAGAGAGAGGGAGAGAGAGGGAGAGAGAGAGGGAAAGAGAGGGAGAGAGGGACAGGGAGAGGAGGGGTAGAGAGGCGTGTTTGGAATATTGGGAGAATCGGCGGTTTAGCTGATGCGTACTAATATGCAGTTTCAGTTGACGTCTGTTTAAAGTCTTTCCAGTTGCGTCGTAGTTTGGTTCGGTTGTGTTAAATGTGGACGTGGAAGGTTGTTTCGGTTTCTGTCACGTCGCTGGTATCATTTGGTCCTATGCGGCAGTTTACTGTAGTAGCGCGTTGGACTTATTTTTAGTGCACGCACTGCGCGCCGTGCAAGCTTCGCCGACTTTGTGTTTTGTTAGACGCCACGTGGCGTGAAAATGTTCCGCGCGCCAATGTGTTTTGTACGGCGCACGTCCGCATGTGGACTGCGGCGCATTATGCTCGTTTTTTAGGCCTTTTCTGAGTTTTCTCCATCAGGCGCCGACAGTAATCGTACGGTAGTCGTACGGATACGTTTACTCGCATCAGGTCGTGTCAGCAATAAATCTATCGCGTACGTGCTTTCTTTCGATTGGATGCACGCAGGATCCTGTTCCGACGGCGAACAGTCAAAGATTCCAAAAGCACAATCTGCGAATTCGTATCCGTACAATTAGCCGCAAAATTAAGTTACGAAAATGTACAATTTGTACGTTCGTGTTTTGTCCTTTTTTATCATTGTTTTGTCGTTCGAGTTTCGCCGTGGCGCCGCAAATTCCGGATGTCAACGGATGGTGGAAGAGGCGTCACGGCACATTTTTCGACAGATTTTTTGATGGTTTTCATTGGATTTCATTCCCCCCTGTCCGAAGGCGCGTGGCGTATGCCACATGTGGTGTTTCTATCCTGAATCGCACGTGATCATTCCACGCGTTAAAATTTTACACGTCCAGTGTCTTGTTAGTCTCCTCTCATGTTTTAAAAAAAAAAAAAAAAAAACCAGTAGGCCCTGTACGAAAATGAGCTGGATCAGTACGGAAATGCACTTTTTTCCGGTAATGAGCCTCACTTTTCGCCTGATGGAGGTTCACCCTTACTGGATTCCTGCGGCAGTTATTTGTCGGTTGAGAAGATGGTATTTAGGGAACGCGCTTGCGGCAGTGTTAGAAGTCATCAAAGTCAGTGATCAGAGTTGGTAATCAGTGTGAGTGAAGTGAGTGAGGAAATATTTGTAAATGAGAAAATTCAGTGAAATATATTTATCTTTTGCTGAGCTTTCTATGTTTTCTGTGAGACTGTGAGTTGTACCTTTTCTGTTTGCTTCCGCCGTGACTAGTGAGTATATTTGTGAGCGTCAGATCGATCCTACATTGTAACAAGGCGAAGGGAGGATGGGTGCCTGAGCGAGTCTTAAGGCAGGTAAGGGAAGATTTTGGGAGGTTTGTTTTTCTAATTGTCAGTGTACGGACAATGTGCTGTAGAATTGATCATTTTGTATGTTTGTTCTTCAACCATGTCAGCCGGACCGTGGACCGGGGGATCTCCAGGCAGATTTCACTTTTTCCATTACTAGAATTACATAAGACTTGATAAAAAGGGAACACAATCTGATCTCTAAGCACCCTTTTTCCTTGCCATAGAAAGGAAATGAAAGAAAGCTCTATATTTTTTTCTTAGCCGTATTGAAACTCACAAAGGTCCAGCTTTGATTATTGCTCTTGTTCGTTGAATTTTAAATCATAGGAAAGCCTGTAAACTTCACTGCAGGTCAAATCTCTTTTTATTTATATTTTCCCTTTGCTCACCTTTACAACATTCTTGTTTGCTTTAATTTGAGCAAAATCACAGATGCCAATGCATTCTGATCCCAGCGCGTAAAATAAATCGCATAAGGCGGACATCTTCGCTGACAAACACGCGTCGACGGACTTGCAAAACCGTAAGATGGAAGTGGAAGACGCCCTCGACAGCTCAAGCCCAGTATCACAGGTGAGGCAACCTCTCTTCTCTCTCTTCTCTTCTCTCTCTCACTCTGCCCCCTCTCGTCCTCTCAGGTTAGTGCAACTCTTCCTCTCTAAGGAAAATTGTTGCACACAACGAAGCCAAAAAATATTTCAATCTCAAATATAGCAGCACGCAATTTCAGAGCGACATGAAGTATTATACTCACTATTTTACTATCTGTTGGGTGTGGGAGTAATGGTGTTGCCGGGTTTTACACGGGGTTTAGGGTGTATCTAGGGGGCCGATGGTGGGGGCTTATCAAGAGTTTCAGAGGGGGGGGTGTTGGGCTTTGAGAAGCTGGGAGGCAACTTGGGGGGGGAGGGTTGGGGAGAAAGCAGAGGTGAGCGTATTTAAAGTCTCAGCTCCGGCAAGCAAGAGCTCATAGTGTACTTTCCAGCTAAACAAGTAGACTCAAAAAATAAAAAAACGTAAATAAATACTGAACAACAAAACTGTGAAGAAAAAAAAAAGGAAAACTCCCTAAACAATTTATAAAACATCAATTAATCTTATATACCTGCTTGTAGTTGCCATTATAAAATAAAATAAAATTTCAGAAGAAAATGTCGAAAGACAAAAAATGACAGAAATTGCTACAAATTATATTTATCTTAATGACATAGTGTATATGAATGTGTGTGCGTGTGTCTGTGTGTGTGTGTAACACGTGTATTTAAAAGCATACTTGTGTATTGCATAAACATCTTCAGATGCATAATTTTTACGCTTTTTATCTTGTCACGTTGCATTTGACTTGTCTCACCCGATTTTCTCCTGTTTCGTCTTCTCTAGCTTTGTCTATCTAATTGCACCATGCCATGTCCAGCACATCCGAGCAAGTGTATATACATGGTTGGATGATACCGTACGCAAATAAGGCCATTCAGGGTTTTCAGAGAGTTTTAGTCATCGTGGACCACACATGGTAATCAAATTTGTAATTTGCGTCTACAACGTTTAGGCCAATATTCTTTAATTAATTTGCTTCTCTTGTCTTTGCTCTTATCGGTGTGCTCAGTTGTTGCGCAGATTCGTGGCATTCGACATATCTTCTCAGAGGACATCAAAATTGCATCAAATGATTTTTCTACTTCCAGCATGATTGGGAAGGGAGACTTTGCCGAGGTTTACAAGGGTTGTCTTGATCAAAGGAGGTGGCCATCAAGAAGTTCAATTCCAGAGCTAAACTTTGGGTTGTTGAATTTTCCTTTAATCGAGAGGCTCAGTTGCTACACATATTAAGTCATAAACATATCTTGACTCTGATCGGTTTTGACCCAGAAGAGTAGCCTGCTAGATTGTCTGGATGGGGAAAACGATGATGAAAAGTTAGTGCTGACGTGGCAGGATAAAGTGCGAATTTGTCGAGAAATGACTTCTGCTCTGGTATACATGCATCGTCGAGGAGTGGTGCATCGTGACTTGAAACTGGAGAATGTGCTATTCGACAAAGATAGAAGTAGCAAAATATGTGGTATGGGTTCAGCCATACGAATTCATGGGGATGGGAGGTCTGTCCCTGAACTGGGAGAATCTGAAGAGACGCGAGGGCAACTGGTTTCCATTATTTTCTATGTTTCTAAGCATTCAGATTTGTATGCTCTTGGGCTCATTATTTTGCGGGTCCTAACAGGTCAGGACCCCTATGATTTACTATGTCAATTCAAAGACCAGGAGGAGGTGAAGCAAGGAACTAGGCAAGAGGAAAAGTCCTTTCCAGGTTGGCGTGGTGACTGGTTTGAAGAGTGTGTTAAAATTTTCTGTTCTGACCTGAAAAATGTCCCAATATCTGCGGAGACTTATCGAGTAGTTGGTCTTGTCCTCCGTTGCTTGGAATGTGAATGTCCTCCTGGGAATCCGGATGACATGTTGAGCTCCATACAAGAATGTCAGGCTCGTGCAGATGACTTAGAGTCCTCTTTAGCGAATCTGGAGAAAGCAGCAGCGTAACAAGAAATTTGAGCAGCATATTTTATGATAGCTTTTTAGAAAGCGTCGACTAAAACCAGTTGGTTTGCTCTACTGCTTGTTCCACAACTCAATATTTTATGCAATTTAAGTGTGTGCGATACAGATATACAGATATGTAAATCATTTGAAATATATATAGAGATGGATGTAGAAAAGAAAAAGAAAGTGTGAATGTTAATGTTGTTTTTAATTTTATGTAGCACGTTAATGTTCCACTTACACCCCCTTCACATTCCAAACCAGAGGAGGGCCATTTCTTGTTCTCTGTCCTTCTCACAGATTCACTGCCAGCACTGAGGGAGATGTTGAGGGGGGAAAAGGAAGGAGGGGGAGGGAGGGAGAGGGAGGGAGGGAGGTAGAGGGAGGGAGGAAGGAGGAGAGGCGAGGAAGGGAGAGTCACAAAGTTTTTCCTCACTCAGATCATTTCTGCCTACTCTGACTGCTTACTTGCTACCTAACTTTACGAGGCAAATGGTAAAGTAGTGAGTACATTACTTCAGGTCGCTTTGAAACTGATGCTGCATTACTTGAGAATGACATATTTTCTGTCTTCATTGTTTGCAATGATTTTCCTTGGAGAGAAGGTTTGCATCAACCCGAGAGGACAAGAGGGGGCAGATTTAAAGACAAGAGAAGAGAGAGAAGAGAGGATGCCCTGCCTCACTGGAGGTAAGCTGCAGAAGGCGTCTTCCACTTGCTTGTGAGAGAGAGTGTGCAGAGCAATGAGCAGGTCATCCTGATCGCCAGTTACGTCCATCTTGCAATTTTGCATGCCCCAAAACAGGTCCCCGAAATCAATTAAGGAGGGCATTGCACAGCGCATGTCAATGCGGTAAACATTTCCTTAAAAAGAATGCTGTCAAATGTGAGTCGGCATACCTGAGACAGTGCATTCCTGCATTTGCGTTTTGCTTCGACAATTTTGACCTGTTCAGCCGCTGGTTCAAGCTTTATCTTGGCAGGAAGCATTCTATAGCCACTGTAAATTAATCTTTAAAAACATCCTTTGGCCATTTGTACACACAAGAGCCCAGTTGTCCTATCGACTGTTTGCTCAGAGTCTGAATTGTGAGTTGCAAAAGTCACACAACCAATGATGAAAGCATTTTAATTAGCATCGTACCAATATGGCGAACCATATCTGTCGGACCCCATTTGTCTACTTTTCTGGCAAGCATTAGCTTGCTGCTCTCATCACTTTTTTTATAAAACACTAGTGTTGTATTCAGTACAAAGGTTATGATGACATCAGCGAGGGGGGAGGGGGGGGTAAAAGGGGAGAGGACGGGAGAGATGGGAATATGATAAAATATTGGGGGAAGAAGAGTGGTGAGAAAAATATCCAACAAGGATTAAAAATAAACAAAAAAATCAAATTTCCGAAAATATATTATGCTACAAAACAGCCTCTCTCACAATTACTAAAATTGAATCACCCACATATGAAAACATATATGATTAAACATATAAATGATGTGTTTCATATGTTACATAGGTATATAATGTATATGAACTTCATAAAATTTGCATAAGTAGTGACTTTTGTAAAGCTCCCTTAATAGTTTCATCAGAGAGACATGAAGTTCGAGGAGAAAGTATCAAATCAGTTTTTTACATAAAACGTACAGACAAGAATTGTTCACACTGACCCACACCATAAAATAAAATTGCCGCGCTACATCCATGATTAAGGCACACAGAAAAAAAATAAAAAGGCTTAAGCCCACTATACTTGGCCTGAAGAAGGATTTGAACGTGGGCTATTTGGCAGTCCTCTAAAAACTGAAGTAAGCAGTTTTAGCATATGGCGCCGAAAATAAACTTAAAACATAAGAATTATCCAGAATAAGCAGATCATTGAAACAATCAAAAATCCATTCGATGTTGGAGCAGAAAATGGAACACCACCAACACTAAGTCCAAACACTGCAAAACCAAACACACACACACACCATGTTCATTAATAGATGGCAATGTTGGAAAACCCAATCTCCTTAAGACAAAGCTTCCCCCCTTCAGATAAGCCAAACTGCTTCTCCGGAGATAATACATGTGAATAAGATCAAATTGACTTACATCCACAAATAATAGTCGTTGGAAAGAAAATAAAGGCGACGATAGAGATATAAAAGAGCTTGCGGTTGATTTTTTCAGCTTGCCATATATCCAAATTAGCTTGGAGGGTCATAACCCGTGATGACATAAAACCCACATTTTCCTTACAGCCCTTAATGCTTCCCAGCAATCCTTCCATGGCGGTATTCAAGGCCTCAATCTCCTCGTTGACATCTTCCTCAGAGGATGTGGATCCCCTGCCGTCCTCTGTCGCAATAGCCCTTCGTAGAAACCAACCTTTGGCACACATTTTCTCTTTCACTTTTGGAAGAACCAGGCTAGAATGAACAATAACCTGGACCCCAATGGAAGAATACCTTTCAGTTAAGCAAGATATCATTGACATGCAGGACTTCTGATAAAAAAAAATATTCCAAATCTCTCCCACTGCCCCTCTCCCCCTACCTCTATTTCACTGTCACCTTTTCTTCCTCGTGTTCTGATAAGAAAAATTGCGTTAAGACAAAGGAGATGGTACTCCCTTTATTGTTGATACAGACAGGACCTTCTCGATTTTAATCCAGCATATGCTCAAAATGAGCTAGACCATGAAAATTGAATTGTGTCACAATTGGAGAGACACTTTGAAAGGGTCACCTGTAGCAATCGCTGCAAGTTAAGGTGCATTTTATAGAAGATTCTGTCCTTTAACAATTGCGCCTTCGCTGTGTCATCTGCTCACATAGAAAAAGACATGGTGCTTTAAAGCTCAGACCTTCGTAAAATTCGTGCTGCTCATTTTATCTAGGGAAAGGTGGTCTTACAAAGTTGTGCCAGGAAAGAGACAGAGAAACAGGGTCAACAGGTTAATAAAATTCAGGCTAATTGCATTCAATTTATCCTGCTCTCAGATATCTCTCTCCTTAAAAAAGTACATCTCCTGTCTCCCTCCCTCGCCTCTTTCTTCACCCTCCTTCCCGTCCCAGTATCGCCTATCCATTTCCCGCTGCCCCCCTCGCTTTTACGCTCTCTCCAAATTTGCTCCCTCGTGGAACTTCCCTTATAGTCATCATCTTCTCCTCACATTCCATGTCTTCCACTTCCATTATTTTGTTCCTTCTCCCATTCCACACCAGTGACTTTTATCTCCCTGTCACTCTTCGATCCCTCAATTTCCTCCTCCTCCCTGTTCCTTTCTACTCTAAACCTACTCCTCCCTTTCTCCTACAGTTCTCATCCCCCTTATTTTCAAGCCCTACTTGGCCCTCTGTCCCTCCTTCCCTTACCCCCTGGATCCTCTTCCTCTGCAGCCTCTCAATCCCTTCGTTCTTGTCTGGTCATTTTCCTTATTCCTCATTTATCCTCCCATAACTTACCCTTTTCCAACCACACTCTTCCTCCTGTTCCTGATTTTTCACATCCACTTTCCTCCCAGTCTCAGCTACCCTTCCCCCCTACTCCATCTAATGTGCTCCTTCCTCACCTTTATTAAGATTACTCTCATGGACTTCTACTTCTTTCTCCATCTTTCCCACGAGCGTCTGTATCTGGTTCAAAAAGTATTCCAGGAGAAGAATGAGAAGCTGGCCCACAGATTTAGGAAAAGAAGGACTCGCCACGTGGAGGCGATGTAGCCGCAGGATGTCTTCCAGTACACCATCGTTGCCTGGCCTAGCTCGGTTGTTAAGCTTATCACGCTCAGAAGAAGGGTCAAGGGAATTCCAGCTTTTTACTGCCTTTTCAAACATGTCAGATATGGACTCTGGGGATTTAAATTCAGAAGATTTAGCTAAACCCACACTGACTATGGACGTCTCAGAGATTCGAGCTCCCAGTAGAAGGCCGAACTGGCTGTCAAGAGGGCAGTAAGAATTGATTTTTAAAGACCAGGGAATCTTGGAGGCTGCCGTAGTACGGCCCATCGGTGAACAAAGACGCCAAATCCGAGGCTGTCATATCTTCGAATAATTTTTTGTCCATAGCATTGACGAGTTCCCCTGCCATTTCTTTCATGGGAACATGACGAGGTTGTCGATTCCTCTCAATGTCGAAGTGGTACCAAGAAAACAATGGCTGTCCTTCTCGAAAATGACCCCATATACTGCATCCATTCTTATCAAATGTGACGTACATAGTCGCTGAGCAGCGAAGAAATGGCTGGAACTTTGAAAGATATGGGTGGACGACAGGGAAGGTCAGAGGTTATTCCCTATGTTTCAGGTTTTTTGATTAGGCATTAGGCATTTGCCCTCGGAAGCTTTGTCACCCTGCAAACTTTAAAAGTGTTGCTTTGAATGTGTTTTTGATGTGGGTATACTTTGTTATCCACACTCGATATAATGCTAGTATGTACCGCATAAGCCAGTGGCTGTAAATTACGTCCGTATTTTTTTCGAGAGTGTACGCAAAAGTGCACGAACTATGAATCTACGTTTTGAATGTTCCTTCCGTATTGTTAGGAGCATTTGTAACCGTACGCTACACCATGTATCGCTGTTAATGTTAGTGTTCGAAATATCTTTCCCCCTTGCACACTTGACGGTTGCTAAGCTGACGGTTGCGATTGAGAGGCAAGATTCACACCTTCCGATCGGCGGTCTCAAATCAGATATTGTGTGAACGGAAAAAATATGTTTTCCATTGGCTATTTTTTTTAGCATTAACCACTTTTTCCCTTTTTTTTTAAACCCTTTATACCTTGATGGTTGTTTCATCGCACTTTTTGAAATAAAGATTACCTTATTGGCGAAGGAAGCATTCAAGTACACCGCGCATCGTTATTACTTATTAGTGTCAACGACACTACACCGCGAATCGTAATTAGAGTAAATTACTCTAATTCGGTCGCTCGAAATTTCGACTCTATTACATCAAATAGAGTAAATGATTCTAACTTTTTCATTATTCTAATTTAGGTAAGTTTAATTAGCGTAACAAAATTGTAATAAAGGTTCGTTTTAAATAGTGTGGAGTACGGACGACGTTCGACCGTGCAAAATTGTACTTTTTTAAGTAAAAAGGTACAAATAATGATTTAATACAATCGCGCTCGCACGTGAAATCGCACTAAACGAAAAATCAATCACATCGAAAAAAAGCCGTTCGCATAACTCTCGTCCGTCGACAGCATCGTCGTCAGTGTGAACATCAGCTGACATTCAGCGCGACAAATAATACTAACGTCATAATGACGTCAAAACTATACGGCCTGACAGATTCTGTACATCTACGTAATTTAGTGTTCATAATTTCAGCGCGGAAATTTATTGCCGACATAACCCAATATAGAGTACTTAAATAAATTAGAGTAAACTTCCTCTGTGAAAAAGTTATATTACATAAATTAGAGTTCATTACTCTAATTGTTTTTTTTTGTTTTTTTACTCTAATTTTTTCATTACTCTAATTACGATTCGCGGTGTAGTTTGGGTTCTTAAAATTTTGATTTTTTTCCTCAAAAAGGATACATGATTTTAATTTTTCCTTGACGTTAATTAAGGTACCGTACTAACCACACCTTCAATCAAACACAACCGTTGATTCAACACTATTAAACACCATTGTTAGTGTATTCCTTTACATGTTTTTTTTTGGATACCTTATATTATTTGTCCTTCACTATGAGTGTGAAAAAAAAATGTACAGATATTTTGGTCGTGGTAATAATTGGCGTGCTCGTCAATTATGTTGTTGGTTAAAAATAAACGGGTGTCCCCATGTAATTGGTACTTTGAATAATTACTTCGGATTTTAGTGAAGATTCTTTGTACTACTATACATAGCCTTCCAATATGCGAAAATGGAATGGAAACTTTGAAAGGTGACGGTTGTAGAAGTAGGTATAGCTTATGACTGCTGAAGACGATTAAAAAACTTACTGACAGTTGGTGACGCTTACAAAAACAACGACACTTTTAGACGTTTAGATTTTTGGGACATTGTAGATGTCTAGGGTTTTGTGACATTGTGGCGTCATATTCACTTGTGACAACATCGAGGTCCCTAATTCCAAAAACCTTCCGCCATGGCTTGGCTTTTCAATTTCGTTTTTTGTAGTGTTGTGTATCGGTTGGGTTTTGTCGATAACCGATATGTCCGTCTTTTTGGCTTATCGATAATCGATATATTGACACGATATAACAGTATCGGTGTTATCGCGACAAAAAACCAATAATATCCGATAACCGATGACTGGTGGTTATCGCGGAGGTTACCGATAATACAATTTTTTATCGCGATAACACCGGTACCGATTTTATCGACGATAATTACACGAATTATTCCGTACAATTGAACGGATAAATTTTCGTACGTAAATCCCATTATAGTGATTACTAAACAAATTGTCATACGTGGCATACCACGCTATATATAGTCACTAGTATTATGCAATATATTACAAAGTACTATTATATAGAGTTTTATATTTTTTTTCTACTTATCACCGATAAAGAATTTGTTGGTCTCGGAGCGATATACGAGGATCCCTCACTGTTCGATAACCGATAACTATCAATATCGATTTTATCGCGATAAATTTTTTACCGATACACAAAACTAGTTTTCTCGTCTTTTCTCACTAGGCCTGCCATCAAAATATGCCTTTAGTTAGTCAAAAAAATTATTTTCTAAAGATTTTTCCTTTTATACCATAACCATCGTTTTTCATTCTAAGAAGTGAGAGACAAAAGCGAGAGTGTGAGAAAGAGCAGGAGAGGTGACGACGACGTAAACTTCCACAAAGGACCCATGAATTTAAATCGAGGACCAAGACCCCTACAATCTTTTTCCGTACATGCGTGTGATGGGCAATGAAAAAAATAGCTCGTACTCTCCCTCCTTCTAATTTTTTTCACTCGTGTGGCGCGTGCGTGGAACGTTTTTCATTTGTTGTTTGAGTGATACTTTATATAAAATCACCTAAAGAGGTGATTTTCGATAATTTTTTTTTATAAGCTAGATTCGCGTGCTCGGGGGTCTAAAAGAGTAAAACGACAAAATGAGTACATAACACGACAAACATAGGGTACATTCAAAATATCGACTTGACGCTGATTGTACCGTGGTTAAAGTAATTTTTTCTACGGCAAAAGATTTTCTCGTTGGGGATTAAGCTTTGGGGGAAACTGACAGAAAAAAGTCAATAATTTAATGCATGGGGACACCCCCTAAGATTGTCGGTCTTGAGATATCACGTGCAACAATAGGTGATGTACGGATTACGTGTACATGCCTAACATAACCATATATATGTATATGGTTCTTATACGGGTGAACACCGAAGAACAAAGTGGAATCGATGTTACGATTCGTTCAATTCATCCATTGTTTGTCATTCGCATTTTTGTGACAAGGCGCCGCAAAATCCCCAAATACCCAATTAGCGTTAATAACACTAATTGTTCTTTAACACTAAATATTTGTTAACGCTAATAACGATTCGCCGGTGTAGTGTTGTTAGTCGAGAGCCGATTGTCGATGTTCAATATGTGTCATTTTTTGCCCTTTGAATAATCGAGACATTGACCCGGTATATCGAGAAGGCTAACATCGCATCAATTTGCGATGTATCGCAATATCTTTTCAATCCAATAATTTATCGTTATGTTTACGTACGTTAGGTTGCCAATTTTTTTCCAAAGGCTCCCCCCGCCGGAGGTCGCAAACGGTTAACCTAAACCGTAAGCGACCGTTAACCGACCGCCCGCGTCGGATCCGAAACGAATTCGGGTGCCAAATTTGGGGGGCCGGGTGGATTCGGGCAGTTGATTCACATAAAAAAAAAATCGGTTACGGTCAGGTAAGCAAAAAACGAAAAATATTGAAAGTTTTGTACTGTCCATACTATCCAACATTATTGTACTTTGTACTCTTGGTATCGTGGAAGGTATAAGGGAAATGTACCATTAATTTTGCACTTATTCGGGTACGAGCGGGTATGGGTAGTCGGGAGAAATCGAGTTTCGATTAACCTTTTTTTTCGTAAACGTGTTTCGGGTAACGGTTAAAATTTTTGGAGCGTGACATAACCCGGTCGGGCGTCGGGTACTCATGTTTTGAAAAAAAATAACAATCGGTTTCGGTTGTCTAAAATTTTGACTTTTGCGACTTTTGGCCTTAATTACTTGCCGATAATCGATGTACCATCTCGATACATCGGTAAGGAATTTATAGTACAACACTGTCATGTTTTACAGATACATCGATTCGATGTCACCATAAAAGCTTCTCAAGATGGTTGACTTGGTGTTAATGATTTTTGTGGGGTTTCGTTGGTGCGACTTTTCTGTACATAAGTGTTGCGCAGTCCGAACTAGAGTTCCATACTTTCCTTTCCAGAAAGTAAGAACCAGATTGTAATACGTAACATGACAGTTGATAAATCGGGTCCGTCCGGACCACTAAAAACTTAGTTGCATATTTGGAAAATGATTTTTTTTTGTTTCTGTAAGCCACTGCTTCGTCGAAATTTCACCACGCGCTAAACCTATGCTTTTGCTAGCACTCACACAAAGGGATTCAACCCATGATACAAGACCTGTTGATTTAGCAAACCAAGGCGCATTTAGCCGCTCTATGTCATCGTCGTTTGTGCTCTGACCATGCAAAATCAAAAAAGTTAAAATAATGATCTAATACAGGCCGTTATCGTGAAACTGGGTTTTAACAAACCACGTAGTGCTAACGTCATAATGACGTGAAACTGTACGTTTTGTCAAATTCTATACGTGTACCTAATTTACAGTAGATATATTCAGCGCCCAAATTTACGCCCAAATTATAGTTATTGATAAATTAGAGTAAATTTTATTTTTTTTACAAAAAAATTGATCACCCAAATTAGAGTTAAAAACTCTAATTTTTTTTTTTCGTTTTTTACTCTAATTATTTATTTACTCTAATTACGATTCGTATTGTAGTTTTTTGTATCGATAAATCCGCATTGTTATGATTCCGACAACCAGACGTCTTAGGGTAGAATTCCATTAGACAACTCCTGTAAATGTACGGAAATTTTTACTGGCAGCGTTTACTGGAAGACTATTCCATTTTGTCCGGCCAGTAACAAACATTCCTCAATTATGATTGGGGCCACTTAGGTTAGAGTCCATATTCATAAAGTCTAAAAAAAATCTACGAACGGAAAGTCAGAAAGAAATATTTGTACAACCGGAGGTGGTTAATGATTCGTACGTAAAGTCTGCGGCCAAATTTTGATTTTGAAATTGGAAATCAAAATTTTGAAACGGAATGGCAAAAAAACGCGGCAAATTTGAAGGTCGCGGCATACTTTGAATGTCGGTGGATGTCAGACGGAGCGTACGAGGATATTCCCAGCTCACCTGCATCCAGCGTGGCAGGCAGCACATGGCATGTAGGACATAGGCACATGGCCTGTAGGACGTGTAGGCCTGTGATCGCTTGCTCAAAGTGGATATTTTTTTGCTTTTTAACGTGTACCGATGGTACACGACCTTACCATGACCAGTATCGTACAACTCTCCTTGCGAGGAGAGTATCGTGACACTGGACGATGTGCGCGATTGCTTCGCGGATCTAAACAAGTGGAATATCCAACGACCAGGAATCACACCTACATCATTGGAGCCTCCCGAGAGCTTTCCAGTAACGATGTTTCGGCTGACAAAAAAAAAAGGTACGGCTTTGTACTTCACTGTACGAAAACGTACGGCGTCCAGTAACGAACCCCACTTTTCGTCTAATGGAATTCTACCCTTAATCGGGCACCTTAATCAGTAACCTAACCATACCCGGCCGGCCGCGTTGGATCCGGAACGGATTCGGGTGCCAAATTTTGGGCGCCGGCCGGATTCGGCCTGGTGATTACAAAACAAAAAAGAAAAAAAACAGGTACGGCCAGATTCGGCTATTGATTGTGACCTCTGCAGACAACCCATGTTATTGGTCATCGAGAGCAAAGGCGGCCGATACATCGCTACGCGATGAATAAATTTGTTACCACCGATTCCATAAACATTATTATTAGAATACCATATATTTTTATGGTATATTGCATACAAATTGTATAGTAGGTTTACGCCAGGGGGGGAGGGGGGTCGCGCCTCTGGATGCACGTTTTTGCAAAGAAGAATACCGTGTAAGAGCTTACGCCGCCTTCGCCAGAGGTGTACGTCGCAACACTTGATGCGGGGGGGAGGGGGGGGGGGACCACTTGGCCCGTCATTTGCAGCGCTTGTTCACGCCTTGCGTGGCGTGTAGCGGCACACCAGAGAGCGTATGTTACTACACAAACTCCTATAATACAGACCGGCGGGAGCCCCCCCCCCTCTCTTCTTCGCTGCCGGGTGTGCTTGCGTTGCTTTTCGGAGGTGCGTGGCACCAACAGCTCTTGAGCTCGACCGTACGCCACACTATTTAAAATGGAACTTAATTAGAGTTATTAACGCTCATTCAAAAAGTACCTTAAAAAATGTAAAGAATAATTTATAATAATATACTCTATTTATGGCGATAGAGTCAAAATTTGGGGTGACGGAATTAGCATACATAACGCTAATTACGATTCGCGGTGTACCGTGTATCGCTATTGGTGTAATTGTTTCTTTTTACCACTTTTAAAAGCATCTTTTCTCCGTACAACGTGTCGGATAGTAGATTCGACGGTTGTGATCGGAAGTCGAAATTCTCACCTTCCGATTGGTCTCCAATTGAAAATGGGACATGTGTGTACATAAAAAAATATGTGGCGATGAAAACATTAACACTATTAGTGCTAGGCGGGACTATAGCTGTTTATTTGTCTTGACCGTATGGTTAGGAGCGTACACCGACTTAACGCTACAGCTGTACGAAATACTTCATTTGCCATTCCGTGCTCCCCATAATCAATAGTTTTGTAGAACTAGTGTGGCACTGGCGACGCGCAGACGCACAATTCCACGCGTATTAAAACATTTAAAAAAGTCAGCAGACAAATCGTAGCGGCCTCCAACCGATGCGGATTTTGGAGGATATCGACGTTTGATGTGTATCGACCACTGATGCGTCCCGATTCACAATCACACGAGCATAGAAGTTTAGATTTTAGAATTGGCGCCAAGATCAGACTATCAGAGTCATGAAACTCTTTCTCCAGGCTTCGTGATGCTCTTTTTGGCGGGAAAATTACACAACTGAATTCCACCATTTCGCGCCCAAATATTTTCATACCAGCTTTCTCCGTACGAAAAGGAGGCGTTTGTTTTGATGTTTTCAATGAGAAAGGGATGTTAGCCGTTTTACAACTGTCGAGCTTCCGCGTGAAAACATAGCAGGAGGACTGGTTGAAGGTTTAGAGAATTTTCTGCAAGATTAGGAAGTCGAAGGTGATGGAGAGAAAAATGCAAGAGAGCTGAATTGTGGATGTTCTGGTTTATCCTGAGCAAGAAGCGACAAAAGTTACAACAGGCGGAATGATTTTATTTTTCTGCATTTAAACCCGTCGAATCGAAAAGGTGAAATGACTGTTTGATGAAAAGGAAAAAGAAATTAGTGACAAGGTCAAATGCGATTTTTTTGCCCTGTTTCAGATTATGAATGCAGATGATTTTTGCAACTCTGTATCAAGTCTAACCTTTGCTGTAGTCATCTCCTAAGTAAAATGTCACTTTTGGAACGCTCGTTGTTTCAATTAGAAATTTCATGGATACTCAGGGAATCATATCATTTCTAACCTTAAAAGTTATTATTTACTTATTTCTGGAAGAGACAACCTCGTGAAAAACAGTTGTCAAATTAGTTTGTTTCAAACTCTTTACTTGATTTTTTTTGTGGATCATTCTGTGCATGATCTTATTGCTTAATCCCTGCTCTAAAAGCTGTGCAGAAGAAAATTAGAATATTATCGTTTTCTGAATTGAATTGAAGAAATTTTGGAAGAAAGATAGCCTTTGCAAGTGTTCGACGTGATTCTGGACTAGTTTGACTTCTAGTTATTAAAACGAAATGGGGTTTTCTTGATTGGTCACTTTGTAGGTTTATTCTTTAACCATGTCAACGGGAAATGAAACGGAGGAAGAATTTGGTCTACATCGACTTCGGAAACCGCTGTTTTCTCAGGTAAACTTCTCGTTTATGATTTTAAAAGCATTTTCCATCACTAAAGTTACATAAGGCTCGATAAAAGTGAGCACTATCGAGTACCTGAGAGTCATTTTCGTTGCACTATGAAAGAAATAGAAACGAGTGCTAGAGTTATTTTTGCCCATATTGAAACTGATGCATTTTGAGCTTATATTGCTCCTCTTGCTCGTGGAATCTGAATACATAGGGAAGACTGCAAACGTCACTGCTGACCAAATCTCTTCTTATACTACCTTTGAAGAATTAATTCTTATTCTTTCCAATTCTGTTTAACTAGTTTGCTGGGTTTTGTGGAAAACCACAGAAGAGTCATTTGTTGCTATTGGAGTATTCTCGTTTCATTTTTCACACAATGGACTCGTTTTTCTCCATCTGTAATCGTCCCATTTGCCAGAATAAGATTTTTTCTTTCCCTAACTTACCCTGACCATAATTTCATACATATGCCCTAGTTGATTCCTGTCATGACAATTATGTCACTAAATATGTTAATGCAGTCGATTCCATGGCAACCTCAATGGGTGCGAGATTCTTCTGTTCGGCCTCTAGTGCTAAGAGTCAATGCGTTACGTGAAAAAGGCAAAGGAGCTGTAGGAGATACAGTTAAAGCGGATTTTCCAGGAACTAGTCGACTTGCTTGTGAACTCCGGCTTGAAAGTGAAGTGAGTGAGAGGGAAGTCTTACATTGGGTTTCATGATGTGGTTTATCTTTCATTTTTTTTTTTTATCGAGGAAATGAGGTTGAAACAGAAACTCGTATTAAACCGGTTTAAAGGATACGGTCAGTCTGTACACATTATTGTTTCAGTATATAAATGTCTCACTGAATTGAAGCAGGTTTCTATGTTTTTAAAAAGAAAAGTGAAATGTGTAGGTTTATTTGTGTCTTTCATGTGCATGCTGTTTTCCATTGCTTCATTTTGGCTACCTTAAAATGTCAAGTGTTTTATACTGTGTGGTGTCAGCTTGTCGGGACTTACCTTATCCCACTCTTTGTTTTCGCTCAAATAGAGTACAAATTTTACCTTAAATGGTGGTAGCAGTTTTCATATTTTAACCTCAAGTTTTTCATACTGGTGGTTGCATCTTCTTCTCTATGATATGTTATTGGAAGGACGGGAACCATCTCGGTTTGGTGTATATAGGAAATCTGCGGAATGTTAAAACTTTTCTCACCAATCCATTTTGTGTTAAACAATTGGGCAGAAGAAAACCTATACACCTGCCATGCTAAATATTATGTCAAATGGTGACTAGATGATGTAACTTTGCTTCTGGAAATACATTTTTGAAAATATTAGACCTGCTGCTCCTTTTCTTACAAGGCTTCTGAGTTTGTCTGCTGCTCAAGTCTGAAAGTAATCACCCATCTGTTCTTGTTGTTTTTATTCATGGAAAAATGCAAATAAACAGACTGGTGCGTCAATGTCATCCCTCCAAAGTCCAATTCCCACACGTTTTCATCTCGAACTTTCGTCTTCACCATCGCCTCCAGAAAAAAGGCAGAAACCTTCATCTAGCTGCCATGTGGCTGCAATCCAGTCAGCTAAAGGTAACAAAGCTTCAGAGGAATCCACAAGTGGACTTCCAGACAGTAATCCACCAAATTCGAATATGAAACCTTGCACCGGCCTTCAAGAAGACATCAAGGAAGGTTTTCTGAGGAAGAGGCAACGGGGGGGTAGTGGAAGCAGTCCCAGAACAAATGATGTGTCCAAAAAGAGAGGTGAGAATAATGAAGGAGGAGAAGAAGTACAAACTAAGACACAAAATATTGGGGGTGAAAGTGGCCAGAGAGTTTTCCATGAGATGACTAAGTCGATGCCTACAGGTTCTATGGGAAACAAGGACCAGTCTTGTGGGTCGAGTGGAAAGACAATGAGCAGAGACCACAAGCGTAAACCACAGAATGAAGGGGAGGTTGTCTCAATGAGAAGAGTGATACCTGAGGCAGCTGTAGGCCTTTCTTTGACTGCTGCTGAAGCGACAGCTGTCATGGCTATGGCCGCTGAATTATCAAATGGTGGTGATGGGAGCTTGGTGAGTTCCACATCTGTCACAGAAATTGCAGTAAAGCTCCGGAGAGCAAGACATGAGTTGGGTTTAGATGAGTATACTATGGAAAAGGAGGAGCCAGATTGGATGCAGGTGGATGATCCTGATTGGGCGATGGGTTAGATGATGAAGCTATGGCAGAGGTTTATAGGGATGTCGGCCTGCAGGTGGAGAAAAACTTAACCGAGACAGCTGAAACTGAGCCCTAT
Source organism: Zygnema cylindricum (assembly GCA_037447655.1). Lineage (NCBI taxonomy): Eukaryota > Viridiplantae > Streptophyta > Zygnematophyceae > Zygnematales > Zygnemataceae > Zygnema > Zygnema cylindricum. Next base: position 100,371 of record JBBHKE010000040.1, on the reverse strand, counting down.
CAGATGCCACCTGGCACATTAGGACAAACTGGGTTTGAGAACCATACTGCTCTTCGGTGTGAGTTCACGACGGGAGCGGATAGGTGTCATTTACAGGATAATGCTGTTCCATGTTATGTGCAGGCAAACCAGAAAACTGAAATTGACATAAATGCTGATGTTCCAGAAGTTCCATGTGACAAGAAGGTCCTTGACAAAAAAATGGTTTTGGAAACAGGAAAAGGAAGAAATAATACAAGTCTCGAGGCAAGAGAGAAAAGAGAAACGGGTGATCTTGAAGTGGGAGGAACGCAAGGAAGTAATGACAGCTATGTGCCTCAAAGTAAGTCCGAGTTCGAGGACAAGAACGAATTTGAAAATGAGGATAACGGGGCATGGGAGGACTGCCCAACACAATCTTTTGATAAAGGTGACAGTTATTTGGTTGAAGGAAACAGAGATAAATGTAGGGAGGCTGTGGAACAGGAAGATGTTGTAGAAGCTTTGAAGACGACTAATATTAAGGACAGTAATGATCAGAGAGCTAGGGGGCAAGAAGAAGCTCTAGCGGCAGCTTGTAATGAAAAACCTCAAGAGAATACGGGATTTGGACCGTTAAACACTAACAGCGAAAAGGCAGAGGAAGTCACAGGTGGTACCACTCTAAATAAAGTTAATGTTAATACTCACATGAAGACAAAAGGGAGGGGAGATGGTAGACTCGTGAAAGACCACTTGGCAGAGGTAGAGGAGGAAATGGTAGCTGAATTGCATGTGACTCGTGGAAGTGATACTTGTAACTTCACAGGAGGGGATGCAACTGAGGAGCAGCTGCCGCAACTTCGCCAATTGAACGGAACTGGGACGTGTGAACAGGTTGCTCGGCCCTACCCATTAGCTAAAGAGCAACCAAATGCCGATATAGGATGGAAAGGAAATGTGGAAGGAACACATGGAGGTCAAGTTCATCTGCAGGCTAGAAACGACCAAGGGAAGAGGCAGGAATCTGTCTTCGTGGACAAGGAGAAACATGGTGGCAACATTGCTGAAGACGAGGTTGATATAGAAACTAATTCTGTCGAGGAGTGCTGGAATCTGGATACCAGTAAGAAAGCGAATCTGGTCGAGCATTCATGTCAAGCTCAGACTGTCCGGGCAATGTCAGCTCAAGCTTTAAAATCTGGAACACGATGTTCAGGAGAAAGGCAGCCCACTGTTGCATCTCTTAGCTCTGCGCGGCAAGTAGTGGGAAAATGTGAAGGAGGCAAAGACGGTGTGCATCTGAATCACATCTTAACCACGCATGAGAAAGGAGAGGATGATTCGCATTGCAGAGAAGGACTTGCACAAAAATCATCAATGAAACAAACTGATAAGGCAAATCCATTACTTCCATCAGCTGAGCCCTCTCATTCTCCTGCCCGCAAGCAGCAAACGCCTGTACCAACAGCTGCAGCTAATGTGATAATAAAACGGACAGTGCATAGTTCTCTTCGTTCTCTTAGTACCAACCAGCCTCCAACTAAAGCGGGAGAGCCGGTCATATGTCTAGGTGTCCCAGTAAAAGAGGCAGCAGTGGCTGCCTGGAGAGCTCACACAGAATCATATCTTTTTGGAAGAGTGAGAAGTCAGAAGGGGAGGGAACATAAGGGCTCAGATTCTGCTGAAACTGTCCTGGGAAAAAGGAAATTGGTAGATGGCACAGATGAAATAGCAAGGAAGGCAGAAGGGCAGGGGAAGTTAAAAGGGAAGGGCAAGGGTATAATTGTAGAGAATGCACCTGCTAGAGCGGGGGAGCCAAAAAGTGCTGAAAGGGAGAAACACGCGGAGAGAAAAGACATTCCCAGGGAGGAAAATGGACTGGAAGAGAGGGCAAGGCAAACTGAAGTATGTGGTAAAGACGCTGCTGAACAAGTCATTGGAGAAATTGGATCGAAAAGAATTCGACTGAATAAAAATTCTGAGGAACTTAAGAGAACCACGCCAAGAGAGGAGGAGGCAAGGTGGAAAACGAGTGAGATGAATCAGAAAAGAGTCAATTATTGTTGTTGTTCACAAAACAAAGTGCAAAATGAGGCGCAAAAGATGTTTCGCAAGGAGGATCACATTGTTGAAGAAGAATCTGACGCAATAGATGATGATGGTGAAGAAGAAGAAGATGTGACTATTCATGTCAAACGTTCAGGTCGCGGGAGAAACCGAAGAGTTATACTAACTCAGAGCGCAAGTGATGAACAGGATAGAACCGTGAATCAGTCAGACAATTGTGCAAAGACAACAAAGGAAAGACGCAGTCCACGACAAATGGAAAGAGAGTATGCAAAGGATTTGTTCAGAGGAAAATATTTTCTGCTCACCGGGTTCAAGGGAAAAGAAATGGATGTTTTGAAGGACACAGTGGATTCTCATGGCGGGGAAGTACTTCAAGACGTACCATTACATGTCTCTGTTGACCGTGGCCATGGGAAGGATCCTCACAGGAACGGAGAGTCCAGTCGCAAATTTCCAAGTGCTGAAAATGTGGTTGTGGTTGCTCCTGGACAGGTTTGTAGCTTTGTTGTTCCGAAAGATTGGTTGAAATCATCCAAAATGTTTGACAGCCTTTTTGGAATATCCTGGTTTTTGAGTAGGATGCTCTGACAGACATCAGCTTTTCTGGTCTCTGGCATCAACATATTGGATTGCTCTGCTATGGCTAAAATTGAAGGAAAATGGTGAATGTTGCCCTTTTTTTTTTTTGTTGTCACATGATTTAGATTGCTCGATTGTTTGGAAGTGTGGATCTGAAGAAAAATCTTTTTTTTTTTTTTTTGCAGATGAGAACACTTAAGTTCCTCTATTCCTGTGCCATTGGAGCGCCAGCTGTCACACCAAGATGGATGTATGCTTCCATTTCAGCCAAATCGTGTTTACCGATATCAGAGTGAGTATTCCAAGGCTGTCCAAGGCCTAACTTGGCCACTAATAATCCATTTTCCGATGTTATTTTCCATGTTCAGTATGGCTCAGTGTTCAGTGTTTTCTACGTACTATTATATTACAAAGGGTGTGATTCTGCATGGCAGCTGAGGGGGACAGACCGTGCAAATGAAGGAGAAGGGAAACAGGAATTCCACTTACAATATCTTATCCTCAACCATATACATTGTTGGTTCTTGTGGCTATGTTCTCAGCGACTGATCAGTATGGTTGGGAAAATATTCAAAAGAATCCAGCAAATGGGGTTGGGGGAGGGGGCGGGCCAAGTTTATTTTTGGAGTCCATAAATCTTTTCTTTCGTGAAGATTTATAGTCCACTCTTATATATGCCAATGTGCTTTGAAATATCGCCACCTGAAAGTTGTCAAAGTGTGACCTAGAGTATTGATGGTGGAACTTGTGCTAGAGGTCAAATCAATATACGGAGAAAAAAATTGTTCTGTACAGAGTTTTCACTTTTTTGCATATATTTTCTCTGATGCCATGTCCGACTTCACAGTTATCAAATTCTTTGTTCCCAAAGCGAAGACGTTGATGGAGAGTTAGAGAGACAGCCATGGATGCTGAAGGGCTTCCATGTAATTCTCCATGGAAGCACAGCTTTTAAGAGCAAGTTGGGTCTCTTGATCCAGGTAAGAAATGGAAGCAAGAAATAAGACATGGATAAGGATGTTAAAAGGGAACCTACGCTACTCTGTCAATAGAGAAACCTACAGTTTTTTTTTTCTGTCTGTCTGTCTTTTTATCTCACTTCATTCAGCTTGCCTCTCTCACTATATTTACAAGTGCTTTTTTGGTAAAACTCAATTCTTTTTTCTCCGTCTGACGTGGATGACTCTGTGAATGGCAGCATGCTGGAGGAATGGTACTTTCCAACACTCAATTTTTGAGAAATTCAGATATGCCACGTGGCAGCACAATAGTGGTTGTTGGTGAAGTTGGATCTGTCCTACCATTGGCTATTCAAAAAACAGCTGAATGGAAAGGAGCTCTTGTCAAAGTGAGTTCTACATCGACAAGTTTTAATCACTAAACGGAAAATAAGATAAGATCTCTCAAAAGTTTTTCATCAAATGTTGCACATGTGGAAAACACAGAAGTATGACTACTAACGCTGTACAGACTTAATTTTGCATGCCACTACTTTTCCAGGATCAAGAATGGCTGGTTCAAGTTATACTTCATGGGAAAACGCCACCTGTTGAAGCGCCAGTGGTGAGAAAACGTGCAAAAAGGCACTTGCACATGGGGAGAAACCAAGGGGGGCAAGAGGGAGTGGAGGGACGCGAGAGAGAAAAGGGAGGGGCGAGTAGAAAGAGCAGAACGCAAACACGGGAAGCCAAAAAAAAAGGAGGTGGTAGTGAATTTCCCCCTCCAAGGAAAGGAACTGAAAAGCGAGATGTTCCCAAGAGCGATAAGAGAGGAAAATTGCAAAAGGGAGCTAAAGGACATACGAATCCAGGAGGTGGTGTGTCAAGAGGAGGAATGGGAGAGAAAGAGGGGACAGGAAAGGAAAATGGAAGCAAAGACAAATGCGAGCGGAGGAGGGATAGAGCCGCCATGGATGAAGGTGTGGGTGAAGGCCATGGAAATGAAGAGGATTCCTTAAGTTCAAAGCAAACGAATACAGAAACTGAAAATTTGTGGGAGTTTGTCGGAAAGCCATATCCTTCCATGCAGGCGGCAGTAAGAGCAGCTTCCAAAGAGAGAGGAAGAAGCGAGGGGGAAGGTAGGGGGGAAGGAGAGGCAATAGGAGCAGCAAACAGGAGGGGTAAAATGGGGGCTTATCCTCCAGCAAAAAGAGGAAATCGGATGCGACCAGTGTATTACTCATCCGCAAGAAAAGGGGAACTAGAAGTGCATGTGGGAGATTATGTTGAGGTGAGAAAGAAAGAGAAAGCGAGAGAAAGAGTTTCTCGTTCTTTTCATTTTTAATGTCATTGCATTTTAGCTCGTTTTACAGTAGTCCAGTTTTATCAGTTGTTTCATGTGCTTCATGTGATGACTTTTGTGTAGGAAGGTTTCATGTCTTTGGTGTGTATCCCACTCGTCTACTGGGTCTGTGGGTAGTTTTGGAGGTAAATAGTTTTCGAACTAAAAATTCTAAATACGTCTTAATAACCTTTGTGAAAGAATTGGAATCTGATTTAAATAATAAACATCCGTTGGAGACGACAAAAAAGAGTCTTGCTCCCTATTCTTGTTCTATCTCAACCGCTTCTCTTTCTCTCTCTTCCTTCTTGGTTCACCTTTCATGCCCCTTCTCTTTCACTAATTTCTTTCCCATTATTTTTCTGTGTAGCTTCGACCCCCAACACAAGATCAACGTCCGTATATAGCTAAAATTGAGGCATTGCGAATCAGCGACACAAAAGAAACATCCAGTTCAAACGATGCGCCTGGGAGTAAATCTTGTCAGGTGGCACTTTGTCGTTGGTTCTATCGTGCTGAAGAAACCCCTTTTTCATGTCTTATGCACAATCCACAGTATGTCTATTTATCGGACCACATTGATGACGAAGTTCCGGTGAGCCCAGCTTCATACATTTGAATGGTTATAATTAATTTTAAGCTCTTGAGATTTCTTAAAGTGTTTGCACTAAGGAAAGAACTAACCGCAATGCATTTTTTGACTTTCACTTTGACTTCGTTTGTTTGTTGAGTTCGTGTATGTTTTCTTTGTTTACTCTAAACTTCCTTCGCTCTTGGTTTTTTTTTTGGAGGGCAGCTTGGAAGCATTTTGAGGACAGTTAATGTATCCGTGCGACTTCCTCAATTTATGAAGTCGCCGATAAAGAACAAAAGTGAAGTGCAGAGAACGCAAAGAAAAACAAATATTTCGAAGTCGCAATGTTCAAAACAAGGAGAAAGTAATGAGGACAATGGTTTAAGTTCGCAGGATTTTGTTTGTTGCTTTTGGTATGACCACTGTGAAGAGTCTTTGCACGGTCTTAAATAGCCTAGAAAATAAATAGCCTAGAAAATAAATCGCAATAATAGGCAGATGGCTTACCATCGTGCTTTTTTAATGAAGTCTTATATTATAGTTTTGTAAAAGAAATTTTCATGTAAATAATTGGTTAGTAAGGTTCTGTTTTCATTCCTCTACTGCAGACAAATCCAATGTCCATATATTTTATACTTCTTTTCTGTTTTGAAGATAAATAGTGTAAACAGAATGACCATTTATGCTGGTATTTCCTTTTGCTATTTTCTTTCAACACTTTAATTTGGCAGGTTCCATAACATGCGATTACTGTCCATGCACATTTTTCTGTCCATTGTCATTGTTGGAAGATCTATCGCAATTGCCTCCATGTTTTTGCAATCTGTACAGTGAATCAAGAAATGGTTATATGCGAGCACATAACTTGGCATTCAACATTCGAATTTCATGGTTTGCAAACAAACAGTAATATTTTCTCAATCCATGAATCAAACACTGTTTCAGAGTCTGGCATTCACACAGCAACTCAATTCTTTGTCAACCTCTCGAATTTTCCCAATTTAATAATCTTCTTTGACATATTGAACATTTTATTTCTGTGTTTTTTTTTTTTCAGCTGCGATATAAAACTGTAAAACCATCTTTTCTGGCTATCCACTTTCTGCAACCAGACGTACAGTACCGTACACTGCCCATCGCTAAGGAATTATTAAGTGTTCAACAGAGTATGGCGTGGCAAGTTTTAATCCACACGATACATCATATTATTATATTTTAACAAAGACATTTTAGTAATTTTTCATCATTTTTTTGGTGCACGTGAGCGAATTAGTCGTTATCAACACTAATAGCGATTAGAAATGTACAGTGCCGTACTTTTCACCATGAGTACACGTACGGCCAGACATTTATTTTGTACAAATGTACGGTTCCTTGGCGTTTTGTGAAGTCTGAACGAGTTTGATATCGAACAGTCCAAACGAAGAAGAAATAGATTTTATATTATTTTGTTTTGTCCAAGCACCAAAAATCAAAAGCTTTACGTCCACTGTACACCGCGCATCGTTATTAGTGTCAAGGTTTAAATAGTGTGGAAGTAAATTTACCGTTATTGATGCTAATTAAGAATTTGAAATTAAAAAAAAAAGGTGTATTCTAATTTCGGCGTTAATGCTAATTTGGAACAGCAAAAATGGAAAAATTTTCTGTACGATTATATACATTATTATATGCATCCGTACAAAGTATAAAAAATCGTACACCGTAGTGAAATTTTTGTATCCGTACATGTCAGACTAATTTACGTGTCAGACCAATCCCATTTTTTTAGCGCATGTTCCCATGCGTGCACGTCTGATTTAATTCATTTTTTGTAAAATTCTCACTTGAAAAGGTACATTTATGTACGGTCTGACATCAACCGTACACCAAACTATTCAGATATTATTGTACTTTCGCTCTTTACCCTATTTTGTACGGTACCTTAATTAACGTCAAAGAAAAATTAAAATCATGTATCCTATTTGGGGAAAAAAATCAAAATTTTAAGAACCCAAATTAGAGTTGTTGACACTAATAACGATGCGCGGTGTACCTGCGCGCAGCTATTATATTTATATGTGGCTGTCGCAATTTTGTTACAGTAAACCTGTGCAGGCCGTGTTAATTGTTTTTTTTTTTATGACGGTCGACGTTCATAAGCGCGACACTTTTTTAACCGCCTTTTCAATATTCCACCTGTCAAAGTTGTTTTCGACGGATTGACCGTCAATTTGACCTTAAAGGTACGTAGCTTGTACGCAATTGTACTAATTTACAATTAACGACAACTACATGCGCGCAGCAAAAATCGTCTCTGCGATTAGCAATTCCCTAAATAAACCATGGAATACCGCCTTGGATAGCCTGTGGTATGACTATTGCCGGCGGGTCACCGACTGTCACACATCCGTATTTTTTGTACGGTGGCATTGACAAATTTGCTGGATTGGTCAATTTTTGTCATGTGGCGACAAATTGTTGTACGGTGGTCACCATCGCACCGTCTATCTCTTTAAGTGTTAATGACACCACAGTACATTATTATTGCACCCCACATTCCCTCTGCCGTCCATTAACCTTTGTGGAAAGGATTTCGGGTTTTTTAAAACATATTGTAGAACCTGCCGTAAATTAATACTGCTTACATTCAATATGTGCGCCAGGGTGCCCCTAAATTCAACCCGTGCTTTCATCAATAGTATGTCTGATTAAATACCAAGCCGCGCTCCTCGCGCGCTATTATTGTTCTAGAGAGGTTTTAATCTGCAACAAAAATTGTACAGTGGTATAATACGCACGTACAAAATCTTACATTTTGTGTACTCTTTAAGAAATCTTAATCTTCGATATGCTCTACAACTTTTTGTTTTAGATTATTTCTTTCAAATTTTGCACTTCACGTCACTCTTTTTTTAACGTCTGAAAAAAACTACAAAAGCCTACGTAAACCAACAAAGGTAACCACGTAGCCCAAAGACCTTACAATCGCGTACGCATTCCGCCATTCGTAATCGTGTACTTTTGAAATTCCATCCATTTGTCCTTTGCAAGTGTTAAATTTGGATGACTTTCAACAGCTACACCGTAAATCGTTCTTAGTGTTTATAAATTATTATTGTAAAGAAAAAAATCACCAACACGAGGCGATGAGAACGGAACACGTCATACACGCCATGTGCTTTCGGCCATGCTGGTTGAAGGTTCTAACGAACAACCCACCAAAAGTACCACCCACTTGATATCCACTATCCACAGATTGTCGCGCTTCCACTATATTAATACACATAAAAATGAGACAGATGTTTGCTGCGCTTCCACTGTATTAATATAAGTAAAAACATGACAGATGTCACCTACAAGTAAAAACATGACAGATGTCACCTAATACGACAGAGGCTTTCCGTTGGAGGTAGGCGTTCAAATAAAAGCCATGGCAGTGAGGAAGGTAGTGTTTGTTACAAAGTACAAACCCTGATGAAGGTACATATAGTATGTTAGAGTCTTAGAGTATACTCGTACTATACTTTAAGTACATACGTTGGTACACATATTTCGTTCTGACTTTCAGTTGAATATATTTTGCAGAATTTCAAAATCTAGACTCTTACTTGAGTGGGGCCAATCATTATTGATGTTACATTCACACTAAAAATGGACGATGAATGAGATGAGGAAACGAATAATCCTATACCATTGTTCCCGGAAAAAAACAAAAACAGAGGCGCCAAACAGGCCGTCTGCTCGGCCGTCAACCATTTTGGAGCGTAGCGACGGACAAAATATACGATTTAGAGAGTAGCAACAGACAAAATATATGGTCAAGTGCGTCAAAACTTGACAACTGTGGTAAACCATCTTCTTTTTCGGAAATCCTTTTCGGAATGCAGAAATCGGACTTTGAAAAAATAGAAAGTCGTATTTGGAATGAATGAATGAATAAATGGTACGGAAGGATTTGAGTCATCGTCGCGTAACTGTACGGCAACATGAATCACCTCGTGACGTTTTTGTTGACGTGAGATGATGTCAAGGGGGATTCACCTCGAAAGAAAAATGCATTCATTTCCTCATCTCATTCATCATCCATTTCTAGTGTGAATGCAACATGAGAAACGATGTCTACTAACACGACATAATGGAATGATGTGCCAGTAAACACTAAAAATATACGTATTCACATGTTTAATAGGACTTCCTAATGGAGAACATGCCTTATTGTTTTAGAGAGGTTTTAATGTACAACAAAAATTGTACAGTTGTATAATACTCACGGACAAAATTTTACATTTGCGTACGCTTTAAGAAATCTTAATCTTCGATGTGCCGTACAACTATTTCAAACAAATTTTGCACTTCACCTCACTCTTTTTTCAACGTTTGAACAAAACTACAAAAGCCTAGTTAAACCAATAAAGGTAACCACGTAGCCCAAAGACGCTACAATCGCGTACGCATGCCGGCATTCGTAACCGTGTACTTTTGAAATTCCATCCATTTGTCCTTTGCCAAGTGTCAAATTTGGATGACTTTCAACAGCTACAGTACAGACTAGGTTCGCTAAACTTTGGCAGGTGGGGTGGACCGTGTGGGCATAGTGACTCTCACCCAAAAAAGGCATTAGTCCTTGCCATTTAAAAAAAATAAAATTTGGACGTTAAAACTGACTGGGAGATGTATACGGATTTTTATTTTATGTTAAATATTAGTACGTTAACTCTTACCGTTTCCCATGATAATATATTCAATTTAGTCTTTTTGTCGACTAGAGTGGGTGTATGTCTCGTAACTGTTCGTATTTCATAATACTTCGTCTATAAGCGTTATAGTCAATAACACATTTTTAACGCTATTTAGTTGGTCCCGTAATCACAAACTGAATTGATCGCCGCCGAGTTGGCATTAATTAATCAAATAAAATGTATTTTAAATAGTCGATTGCAGTTTTCAATGTCTCCTTACACCAAACTATTATTAGAGGTTATAATTTCGTGTTTTCATTAATATACGGTTCCCCTTTTGAACAAGTGTCGAATGCAAACCCATGTTTATGACTTTAAGGTCAGGGTTTGTTAACATTTGATAGATAATAATGTTAACAATAAATAGAAGTGTGGACATCCCTAAAAAAATTAGTTGAAGTGTGATATTTCTTGTAATTTTTTTCCATCTTGACACGAATTTGTATAATGAAAACAAACCTTATTTATCAACATCCTTAGTAGGGTTCACGGTGCCATTCCAAAGACTTGTTTAATTACAAATATTATCTCAAAACTTCGTTAAAAAAAAATTGTTCATACAAGCTGCACTTTTATTTCCTAGTTTTTTAACTTGTTGGTCTTAAAGAAAACTGTAGAAATTTAAGGTTTTCTTTTAGTATTTTCTAGGTTTTTGTAAAAGATAAAATGCAAAAAAGAAGTAGAGGCAGTTTGCCTCTAACTCCTCTCTTCATCTCCCGCACTTGTAGCAGTCATTGAAAGTTGGAAATGGAGCTAGAGCCATAAGTGCCTATGCTATCTACAAGGAGACAGACAGTAGTTTGGTAGATTTACTAAAACGATAGTTGACTAACCCAAGATTTGATCCTGGTACCTACCGTTTGTCGGTGTTTTTGGGTATCCGGTAGCTTTATCCTATTAGTTTAGGATCAGTGTTAGATGTTATATTAGCTTTATCCAATTGGTCTAGAATCAGTGTTAAATGTTATGGGGTTTGATAATTATATAAATATTTCCATGTAGACTAATTCATTTAATGGAATATTAGGACATAGATACAATTTGTATTTTACGGGGTAGGGAACATCTCGAAACGGATATCTCATATTTGTTTCAAATGTGAAACAAATACCACGCAAGTATTTATGACGGCTAAGATTGAAACCAAGTATTGATCGGAAAGCCACAAAGGATGCCAAGATCGTGGCATAAGATTTTGGCGCTTTGTGGTCACCTCCACATCAAATAACACGTGTGACAACCACATTGGATTATGTCATCTCTAGGGATTATAGGAACGAATCCAGATATGACATGTGTCGACTTTTTGGCCATGTCGTACAATGTCCGTACAAGAAGTACACCGACATCTGTACCTTTCTATAAGACACAATATTGTGATTCGTGCCATAGGTCAAGAGATAGAGTTTTAAAGAGAGATAGGACTTAGAAAAAATTGGTAGATTGGACCCTCTCTCCAAGAGAGCTTCTATAGAAAAGGTCAACTTTGACCCTGCATAACTTACTACTCACGGAAGAAAACTCAAAGATTCATTTTGCTATCCACTCACGAGAGTCTTGCTTTCAAAATAATGGAGGTGATCATAGCTTTTGTAACCCAAGGTGGCATCTATAATTGTTGAAACACAAAGGGGTCAATGTTATCTTAGAGGCTTCGTGTGAGCTGCCCATTGTGAGGACCTATGGAGGTCTCACAATTGAAGGTTATTCGCCCACCCTTTGGGGTGCCTATCTTTAATTGAACTGACTTTATATAGTGGGAAATTATGAGGATAAGAGCTCTATGCGAGAAAAGATTTTGGGGAATAGTGAGTCGATAGGTGAGGCGTCCATCTAGTCTTGGCATCCCTCCAAGGTTTGGAGGAAGTTGATTTACCAAAAATGTAGATCCATCTCCAACGGAGGAGACAAAAGAAGGGGAGGTGGTGGACAAAGGAAAGGAGAAGGAGACAATCACATCGATACCAACCGGTTCGGCATTCATGTCACCTATTCCGAGGAAGCAGGAGAATGAAAATGATACCTATGACTAGAACAATATGTCGGCAAAGCACTTCATCCTCCGCCATCTTACTCATGGGCTTGCATCTCCTCATTTGCAAGTAGAGAGGGCATCTGATCTTTGGGTGGCTTTCATAGAGATGTAGCGAAGTGGTAGGATTCAGCATTAGTAGTTGCCTGATCACAAAAAATAATGCGTATATATACAAACGTGGGAAGATGTTGGATTTTTGCAATGAGCTTGCTACACTTTTCATGGAACTAGAGAGTGCTAGAAAAGTAGAAAGTGAAAAGGAAAAGGTTAACTGCTTGCTCACAAGATGAGTTTGAGAACATTGTCAACCGTGTGCAGGACTTGCCAGACTCAAGGTGGATATGGAATTTAGTGAAAGGGATGATTCTCGTTCGGGAGGATACCATTGAGATCCGAAGGGGAGGAAAGAGTGGGTAAACCTTGGGAGCTTGGACCGATTAGAGGAATAAGGATTCCAAAAAACTGGTCAAAAATTATGGGGGGGGGAGGGGAGAAATCAGACCGACAAGTTCGGACCGAGGGCTCCCAAGGGTTTGTGTCTCTTTTGTAAGAAATCGGGGCACTATATGGCGGAGTGCACTAAGCTAACCTAACTTCGGTTTAAAGAGGGGCAGATCGGTGGACCTCCAAGAGGAAAGAAAAAGGCTCTTGTGACTCAGGTACACAAGGAGGAATCCGCGGATGAGGACGATGATCTCTTGCTGGATGAGGAGTTGGAGGCGAAAACCGAGGTCGAAATTCCTCAAAAGTAGAAATGTGCTTTCAGAGGATTAAAAAGTGAAGGAGGTTGGATTGTGGATTTGGGTGCCTCCATGCACATGTGTAAGAACAAACACCTATTCACTAAGATGAGAAAGATTCCTATTGTAGAGATAAAGTATGGGGATAGGAGGGTAGTCACTACTACTATGGATTGATCGATACATGTGAAAGTCTTAGTGGAAGGGAAGACATCCATTGTGACATTCTCTGATGTATTGTTTATTCCTGTGTTGGATGATAAAGGTTTTGAGACTAGCACTAGGATGGGAACCGTTATTGCTAGCTTTGAGGAGGAAGTTTATTTCACTGCTGAAAAAGGAAGCTTAGGGATATTTAGGTTGATTTTAAACAATGAAAAGAAGAAACCTAACTATGCTGGTGTACATGAAATTATGTTGTAGCATAAGAGGCTTGGACATGTGCATTTAGATAAATTGGAAGAAATTAAAAAGATGGGAATAGTGGAAGGAATTCAGTGTGGAGAAAGTGAAAACCTGAGTGACTGTAGTGGTTGTGCTCAAGGTAAGGCACACAGGTAACCCTTCCCAAAAGAAGCCATTTATAAAGGGGAAAAGGTTTTAGACTTGTAAACAATGATATTTGGGGACCGACCAAAGTGACTTCACCGGGGCGGAAGAGGTTTATGATGTCAATCAGTGACGATTAGTCTCAATATTCTAGAGTGTATTTCCTAAAAAATAAGTCAAAGGCCCCATATATTTTAAAGGCATATAAAGCATGGAGTGAGAAGCTCCATGAAAACTCTATTAAAAGAGCGAGGAGTGATAATGGGGGAGAGTATGCCTCTAATGAGTTTGAGGATTTTGTGAGAGAGGATGTAGTGCAACACTAAAAAATAGTTCCTGAAAATCCTCAACAAAATGGTGTAGCTGAAAGAGTAAATAGATCACTGAGTGATAGTGCTAAGAGTGTGCTCTAAGATAAGAAGATAGTAAAGAAGTTTTGGGCCGAAACAATGAACTGTGCAAATTATCACAAGAATAGAGTTCTTACTTCTGCAGTAAATGGCCAAACACCTTATGAGAGATGGACCGGCCGAAAACTAGATGTTTCACACTTAAAGGTTTTTGGTAGTTAAGTGTTCAGTCTAGACACAGGTCGTTCAAACTGGAAGTTAGATCCAAAAGGAAAACCAAGATGTCTACTAGAATATGATGCAGATGTAAAAGAATGTAGATTCTATGATCTCAAGAAAGAAGATATAATCTTAGTGAAGCATCTAGTGGTCATGGATGAAGGGAAATCTAGAGATCCCTTTAGGTATACAAAGACAGTCAAAATCAAATTTGAGTCGGAAAATTGTGATGACTTTGAGCTTCCTAACTATCTAAGACAATGAGAAGATGATGATCTTATAAGTATAAATCAGATCGAAGAGGACTCAGCCATGGAACCCTTAGTAACAACTCCAACCAAAGCGAAAGACGTGTTGGAAATAAATCGAGAATCAAGGGATAGGGGAGAAGTCAAAACTGTTCAGAAAAATCCACGGAGCCATCTATTCTGGCAACAGAGTTTGAGGGAGGAATAAGAAGTAGCAAATTATTGCAAGAGAGACATGTTAACAACAAGGTAATCAAACAGTCTCACCCAGATGAACCTCAAACTTATAATGAGGCAATGAACTATGTTGAAAGGAACCGGTGGAAGACAACCATCAATGAGGAAATGGCTTCAGTTATGGCGGCCGATACATGGGAATTGGTGGACTATCCTCACGACAAAAAGCCAATCTGATATAAGTGGGTATTTAAATTGAAACTAAACCTAAAAAACACCATTGAGGGCTACAAGGCTTGGTTAGTGAAAAAAATATTTACCCAGAAAGAGGCAATTGACTATGAGGAGACTTTTCCTCCGATCATCAGGTTTCACTCTGTTCGGATACTTCTTAGTATGGCAGTTGCAAAAGACATGGAAGTACATCAAATGGACATCAAGACGACCTTCCTACATAGAGAGTTGGAAAAATAGATTTTTATGCGATAGCCCAAAGTATTTGTGGAGCAAGGGGAGGAGAGCAAGGTATGCCAATTGATCAAATATTTGTATGGGCTGAAAGAGTGGCCCCGACAAAGAGATAAGAAGCTCGATGAGTTTTTTGAAACTCTAAGACCTCCATAAGTCCTCAGAGTGGACAGCTTCCAAGAAGCCTCTAGGATAACCTTGACCCCTTTGTTTTTCAGCAAAAATAACTGCCACCCTCGCAGAAAATAACTCTAACCAACTTCACTTATTTGAAGGCAAGACTCCCCTGAGTCGATAGCAAAAAGAATCTCTATATTTGCTCCCTAGAGCAGTAAGTTATGGAGGGTCAAAGTTGACCTTTTGTACAGAAGCTCTCTCGGAGAGAGGGTCCTATCTTCTAATTTTTCTAAGTCCTATCTCTCTCATTGACTCTATCTACTGATGTACGGAGCCAATCGGATTTCAATTCCGTACACAAAAGTACAGCTGCCGGTGTACTTTCTGTTCGGACATTGTACGACATGGCATAAATGTAGATACGTGGTATGTCCGGATTCACTCCCTTAATCCTCGGAGATGCCGCGATCGAATGTCATTCCGCCTCGTGTCATCCGATGTGGGGATGACCACAAACCACCGAAATCCTCTTCCGCGATCTCGGCGTTAATTCCGGCTGTCCGATTAAATTCACATTTAATCGTAGCTGTAATAAATACATGCGCAGTATTCGTTTCACTAAATAAATAAATGCGCGGTATTGGTTTCTTATACGTATCGGAATCTGTACTTTTACATTTACTAGATATATGTATCCCGTAAATAGTTACAGTTAAATGAACTATCATACGTATAAATGTTTAAATAATTATCAAACAACATAGTACGTAACACTACTTCTAGACTTAACGGCTAAGGCTAACAAGCTACCGGCTACCGGCTGTCTGCCGGCCGGTAGGTACCAAGATCAAATCCTGTGGCCGGCACATATCTTTTAGTAAATAAACCTTTAACTAATATATATTTTCTCGTAAACCTCTAGATAGCCTAGGTAGCCATGGCTCTAGCTCCCTCTCCAATTTCTCCGTGACTGCGACAAGTTTGAGAGTTGGAGAGAGAAGTTAGAGGTAGACTGCCTCGGCTTCTTTCTTATTTCTATTCAGACCTAGAAAATACTTTAAAAGACCATTAATTTCTACATTTTTTACGAGTTTGGGATATATTTGGATCAGCTCAAATCACTCAATTTACTTGTTTGGAGATGAGGAAGGAATTATTTTCATTGTAATTAATGTTGATGATTTGCTTGTTTTAAGTAAATCTATGGATGAAATAAATTAGTTGAAAAATTATCTAAAGGGAAGATTTGAGATGAAAGATATGTAAGATTCACGGTATATTTTGGGAATTCAGGTAGAGGGAGATAGAGATAGAAAGATAATAAGATTAACTCAGAAGGTGGCCATTGGAAACATGTTAGAAAGATTCCAAATGGACAAGGCTAATAGGTGTACCACTACTATGGAACTAAAGAAGGGAAGTGAGAAGAGTGTGGAAGAGGGAGTTATAATCTTGGATGATGAGTTTGGCCCGAAAGAGAAAAGATTTATACAGACGATCCCTTATAGGCAAGTAGTGGGCAACCTAATATATTTTATGAATTGTACTCGGCCTAATATAGCCGCAGCTGTAGGAGTACTAAGTAAGAGTCTGAATGCTCCAACTAAAAAGGATAAGGAGGCAACCAAGAGGGTCCATGGATTGCAATTCTGTGTCCTCCATTGGATTACAGAATACATTAAGCCTCTAGATAGTTGTTAACTAGCCCACTTTAACCCACAGCCACTGCTGGCCAGGCAATCAAGCTGTCAATGTGAATGCACCCCTGTGCAGTCTGGACTCCCCTAAGTCCGTAGGAAAAGCAATCTCTGAAAACGCCCAACCAGACGATAAGTTATGAGGGAGTAAAAATGCCAATTTGTACAAACTCTCAAAGGGAGAGGTGACTGCCTACCAAAATTTTATAAGTCTTGATTCCCTCTAATAACTTCTATCTACTGAAGTATGGACCAATCAAATTACTGTACCGTACCAAAATGTACTACTGCCGGTGTACCTTTGTACGGCCTATGTACGACAAGAATATTAAGCGGACGCGTGTCTCCTTTTCACTCGTCCGTACATTCCTCGGAATTTGTACGACCGAATGTCATCTCTCCATGTGGCTTCAAGTCATGCCACGTCCCTAAACGCCAAAGTGACTACTCCGGGATTTTGGGTATGATGTGCGCCGTTGGATTTGCAGGGAGACGTAATCTTGGCCGTAATAAATACTTGCGTGATATTTGTTTCGTTGTCGAAACAAAATGCGTGGTATCCGTTTTTAATTGGTACATTCATAAAACTGTATCCATGCACGCTGTACATTGTTTTAGTTAAATGGATTTGCTCCTTCCTAAATATATATATATCTATCACATACTATAGCATTTAGCATTGGTCCTAGTCTAGTAGGATAAAGCTGACCACTATCGGCAAGCTTGACGAACCGCAGGTACCGGGATCAAATCCCGGGTCTGTCAGGTATATTTTTAGTAGCCTTAAAAATATCTGCCTGTTGAACTAAGGCAGCCATAGATCAACCACTCTCTCTATCCTTCAGTGACTACAACAAGTATGGGGGCTAGAGAGAGGAGGTGTAAGCAGCCTTTTATGTCTTTTTTCTTTTTCTTTTATTCTAACATTTTAAACCTAGAAAATACTCTAGAAATTTATTAATTTCAACACTCCCCTTATTTTCTAGTCTAATTTTAATTTTTCTTTAAACCCGCATTTTTCCCGACAATATTTTAATTTAGGAGAGGGCACAGGTTTGGTTATCACATTAGCCACCATTTCTTCATCAGGTCTATACACAAGATTTAAATTTTTTTTTTCAACTTTTTCTCTTACGAAGTTTAATCTTATGTCCATATGTTTTGCTTTGAAATGGTGTTTTGGATTGGCTGAAATTGCGATTGCAGCTTGATTATCACAAAAGATTTCATGCACTCCCTCTTCATATATCCCAGTTCTTGCAACAATGACTTCACCCACATTAGTTCTTTTACAGCAGAACCAGACGCCATATACTCAGCCTCCATAGTAGACTGAGCGACCACCTTTTGTTGCTTAGTTCTCCAAAAGCAAGCACCTTCCCCCACATACAAAACATATCCAGAAGTGCATCTTCTCAAAGGTGCATCTCCATAAGTGGCATCACTCCAAGTAATGATATCAGTGTGCTCACCTCCTAAATGCAACCATAATTCTCTGGTTCCAACCAGATATCTTATGACTCTCTTGGCTGCCTCCCAATCTATCTTTCTAGGATCATTGAGACTCCTATTGAGGACTCCTAATGCTGCCGCTATGTTTGGCCTTGTACTGTTCATAAAGTAGATCAAACTTCCTACGAACTGTTTGTAAGGAATAGACTTCATAAACTCTCTCTCCTCTAGACTCATCTGATCATCTAAGATAATCACTCCTCCTTCTACACTCCCATCACTTACTTTTTTCAATTCCATGGGAGTGGTACAACTGTTAGCTTTCTCCATTTAAAATTTCTCAAGCATACTTCTTTTTGAGTGAGTCTGATGATCTTTTTACCCCTTTCTCTTTCCATTTGAATTCCCAAAATATATCTTGCCTCCCCTAAATATTTCATGTCAAATCTGCTTCTAAGATCTTTCTTGAACTTATTGATCTTTTCCAGAGACTTACTTAACACCAACAGATCATCCACGTAAATTGCAATAAAGACCACACCATTCTCATCCTCAAAAATATAGATAGAATGGTCAGAGCTGATCCTGATATATCCTATACCTGTAAGAAACTCATCTAGTTTCTTATTCCATTGTCGTGGAGCCTGCTTAAGTCCATATAAGGATTTGATGAGCCTGCACACTTTACTCTCTTCTCCATTCTCCACAAATCCCTCTGGTTGCCTCATGAAGATTTCTTCCTCTAACTCACCATTGAGGAAGGCGGTCTTAATGTCCATCTGGTGAATTTCCATGTCTTCTGCTGCTGCTAAACTGAGGAGAATCCTGACTGATGGGAAACGAACAACTGGGGCGAATGTCTCCTCATAGTCAATCTCATTCTTTTGGGTGAAACCCTTTGCCACCAAACGAGCCTTATATCTTTGGATGGTATTGTTTGGGTTTATTTTTAGTTTAAAGACCCATTTACACCCAATAGATTTTCTGTCTGGAGGGCTGAAACTTTGAGACCTCCATAAGTCTGTAGAGTGGACAGCTTCCAAGAAGCCTCTAGGATAACCCTTACCCCTTTGTATACCCTGGCAGGCAATAACTCTGACCAACTTCACCCGTGTGAAGGCAAGACTCCCCTGAGTCGATAGCAAAAATAATCTTTGAATTTGCTCCCGTGAGAAGTAAGTTATGGAGGGTCAAAGTTGACCTTTTGTACAAAAGCACTCTGGGAGAGAGGGTCCTATCTCCTAATTTTTCTAAGTCCTATCTCTCTCACAACCTCTATCTACTGATGTACGGAGCCAATTAGAATAGAGTCCCATACACAAATAATACAGTTGCTGGTGTACTTTCTGTACGAACACTGTACGAAATGGCCTAAATGTCAACACATGGTATGTCCGGATTCGCTCCCTCAATCCTCAGAGATGCCGCGATCCAATGTCATTCCGCCACCTGTCATCCAATGTAGCGATGATCACAAACTACCGAAATCCTCTTCCGCAATCTCGACGTTAATTCCGGCCGTCCGATTAATTCACACTTAATCGTAGCCGTAATAAATACATGTGCAGTATTCGTTTCATTAGAGAAATAATTGCGCGGTATTGGTTTCTTATCCGTACCGTAATCCGTACTTTTACATTACTGGATCTATGTATCCCGTAAAAAGTTTTAGTTAAATGAATTATTCTATTTGGTAATGTTTAATTAATTATCAAACCATATAGTACGTAACACTACTTCTAGACTTAACGGCCAAGGCTACCGTCTACCGATTGTCTGTCGGCCGATAGGTACCAGGATCAAATCCTGTGACATGCATATACCTTTTAGTAAATAAACCCCAAACTAATATATATTTCCCGTAAACTTCTGGATAGCTTAGGTAGCCATGGCTCTAGCTCCCTCTCCAATTTCTTAGTGACTGCGACAAGTTTGAGAGTTGGAGTGAGAAGTTAGAGGTAGACTACCTCGGCTTCTTTCTATTTTTCTATTTTGACCTTGAAAATACTTTAAATGGACCATTAATTTCTACACTCCCTTTATTTTCTAGTCAATCTTTAATTTTAGACCACACTTCTCCCTGCAGAAAATTAGCTTAGGGGAAGGCACAGGTTTGGTCATCATATCTGCTACCATCTCACTATCTGGTCGGTATTCTAAACTGATTATTTTATTTTCTACTTTCTCTCTAACAAAGCTGAGTCTGATGTCCATGTCTTTGGCTTTAAAATGATGTTTAGGATTGGCAAAAATAGCGATTGCTGCTTGATTATCACAAAAAAATTTATTCACACCACTCTTAAGGTGACCCAGCTCACCAAGCAAAGACTTGACCCACATCAATTCTTTTACAGCAGAGCAAGAGGCCATATACTCTGCCTCCATGGTGGACTGAGCAATAACTTTTTGCTGTTTGCTACTCCAACAGCAAGCCCGATCACCCACATATAATACATATGCAGAAGTGCATCTCTTCATCGGAGCATCACCATAACTGGCATCACTCCAAGTAGTGATGTCAGTATTCTCCCCACCCAAATGCAACCATAGATCCCTAGTTCCTATCAAATATCTAAGGACTCACTTAGCTGCCACCGAATCCTTCTTAGTGGGAGCATTTAGACTTCTACTCAGCACTCCTATAGCTGCAGCTAAATCCGGCCGGGTACAATTCATAAAATAGATTAGAGTTTCCACTACTTGCCTGTAAGGAATAGTCTTCATGAACTTCTATTCTTCAGGAGATAATTCCTCGTCTAAGACTATGACTCCTTCTTCCTCACTCCCCTCACTTCCCTTCTTTAACTCCATTATAGTTCAACAACTATTAGCTTTATCCATTTGAAATTTTTCAAGCATGTTCCCTATTACTCCTTTTTGAGTCAATCTTATAATTTTTCTTTTTGGTCTCTCTCTACTTGTATTCCCAAAATATATTTTGCTTCCCCCATATCTTTCATTTCTAATCTCCCTTTAAGATCAGTTTTCAGTTTATTAATTTTTTTCATTGATTTACTTAAAACAAGCAAATGATCAACATAAATTGCAATAAATATAAAACCTTCCTCATCTTCGAAAACATAGATTGAGTGATCTGAGCTGATCTGGATATATCCCTGACCGGTAAGAAACTCATCAAGCTTCTTATTCAACTGCCGAGGCGCTTGTTTCAAACCATAAAGAGATTTAATCAGTCGGCATACCTTACCCTCCTCTCCTTCCTCCACAAACCCTTTGGGTTGTCGCATGAAGATCTCCTATTCCAATGCTCTATGCAAAAATGTTGTCTTAATGTCCATCTAGTGCACTTCCATGTCTTTCGCTGCTGCCAGGCTGAGAAGTATGCGGACGGAGAGAAATCTAACCACCGGGGCAAAGGTTTCCTCGTAGTCAATTCCCTCCTTTTGTGTAAATCCCTTTGACACTAGTCGGGCCTTGTAGCGCTCGATTGTGTTATCTAGGTTCAGTTTTAATTTGAAAACCCACTTACAACCGATTCGTTTTCGGTTAGGTGGACAATCCACCAGCTCCCAAGTATCGGCTGCCATAATTGGGCCATCTCCTCATTGATGGCTGTCTTCCACCGATTTCTTTGTGGACAAGTCATCGCCTCTCTATAGGTTTGAGGTTCATCTTGATGAGATAGTTTAGTTACCTTGTTATTAACCTGCTTTTCTTGCAGTCTTTTGCTACTTCGTCTTCCCCCCTCAAAATCTGAGGCCGGAATAGATGGTTTTTGTGGATTCTTTCGAACAAACTCACCTTCTCCCCTATCCTTTAATTCCGAATCAATTTCCACCACGTCTTCCGCTTCGAGTAGAGTTGTCACTGGAGTTTCCACAGCCGAGTCCTTTTTTGTCTGATTTGTACCTGCAAGAATGTCATCTTCTCTAAAACCTGGATAGTTAGGAAGCTCAAAGTCATCGGATTTTTATGACTCAAATCTGATTTTTAATGACTTTGTATATTTGAAGGGATCCACAAACTTTCCTTCATCGATAACTACTAGATGCTTTACTAAGATTATATCTTCTCTTTCTGGATCATAAACTCTATATCCTTTAACATCCTCATCATATCCTAATAAGTATCCCGGTTTTCCTTTAGGATTTAGCTTCCTATTAGACCGATCTGTATCTAGACTGAATACTTGACTGCCGAAAACCTTTAAGTGAGATATGTCTGGTTTCCGGCCTGTCCATCTCTCATAAGGTGTTTGATCTTTTATAGCTGAAGTAAGAACTCTATTTTTGAGGTAATTAGCACAATTCATTGCTTCTGCCCAAAACCTTTTTCCTATCTTCTTATCTGACAACATACTTCTAGCACTATCACTTAGTGTTCTATTTAACCTTTCAGCTACCCCATTCTGTTCCGGGTTTTCTGGAACTGTCTTTTGGTGTTGGACCCCATCTTCCCTCAGAAAATCCTCAAACTGGTTAGAAGTATACTCTCCACCATTGTCACTCCTTACTCTCTTGATTGGAGTTTCATGGAGTTTTTCGCTCCATGCTTGATATTGTATAAAACAATCCTGAGCTTCGGACTTGTTTTTCAAAAAATACACACGGGAATACCGAGACCAATCATCTGTGATAGTCATCATAAATCTCTTCCTCCCCGGTGAGGGCACTTTAGCCGGTCCCCAAATATCTGTGTGTTCTAGATCTAGAATTTTTTCTCCCTTATAGGTGGCTGTTTTAGGATAGGGTAATCTGTGTGTTTTACCTTGAGCACATCCACTACAATCACTTATATCATCACTTTCACTGAACTGAATCCCTTCCACCACTCCCATCTTTTTCATCTCTCTTAACTTATCTAGATTCACATGCCCAAGCCTCTTATGCCACATCATAATATCATGAACACCAGCATAATAAAGTTTCTTCTTTTCATTACTTAAAACCAGCCTAAACATCCCATGGCTACCTTTCTCAGCAATGAAATAGACATCCTCCTCAAAACTAGTGGTAAAGACTCCTTCCCTAGTGCTAGTAAAAAAACCCTTATCATCTAATACGGATGTAGAGATGAGGTTTTTGTTCAGCTCCGGAATAAACAATACATCGGAGAATGTTACTATGGATGTCTTTCCTTCTACTAACACTTTCAAATCTACCGATCCTACAAGAGTAGTGGTGACTATCCTCCCATCCCCGTACTTTATCTCTACGGTGGGAATATTTCTTATCTTAGTGAACAGGTGCCTATCCTTACACATGTGCATGGAGGCACCTGAATCTACAATCCAGCCTGCTTCACCTTTCAATCCACTGTAAGCACATTTCTGCCTTCGTGGAATTTCGACCTCGTTTTTCGCCTCCAACTCCTCATCTAAAAAGAGCTCATCGTCCTCGTCCTCGGATTCCGCCTCATGGACCTCTGTCACAAGGGCCTTTTTCTTTCCTCTCGGGGTACCACCGGTCTGCCCCTCCTTTAACCAGAGCTCAGTTAGCTTAGTGCACTCTGCCATATAGTGCCCAGGTTTCTTACAAAAATGACATAAACCTTTGGGAGCCCTTGGTCCGAACTCGTCGGTCTCATTAATCTGCTCCCTCCCCCCATAGTTTCCGACCGGTTTCCATGAATCCTTGTTCCTCCAATCGGTCGCAGTTGCCAAGGCTTGGCCACTCTTTCCTCCCCTTCGGATCTCAATCGTATTCTCCCGAACGAGAATCATCCTTACAACTGAGTTCCATATCCACCTTGAGTCCGACAAGTCCTGCACACGGTTGACTATATTCTCGAACTCATCGTGTAACTTCATCAGTTAACAATTAACATTTTTTTTTCACTGAAATCTTTTCCTGCACTTTCTAGCTCCATGAAGAGTGTAGCAAACTCATTGCAAAAATCCAACATCTTCCCCCCTTTGTATGCATACTCCTTAACTTTCTGATCAACCAACTATTGTTGCTGAATCGTACCACTTCGGTACATCTCTATGAGAGCCATCCGAAGATGGGATGCCCTTTCTACCTGCAAATGAGGACATGCAAGTCCTTAAGTGAGATGGCGTAGGATAAAGTGCTTTGCCGCCATATTGTTGAAGTCCCACGTTTCAGTATCATTCTCCTCGTTCCTCGGAATTGGTGACATGAATGTTGAACCAGTTGCTATTGGTGTGGTCGCCTCCTTCTCCTTTCTTTTGTCCACCACCTCTCCTTCTTTTGTTTCCTCTGTTGAAGGTGGATCATGTTTCCAGGTGAATATGCTTCCTCCAAACCCTGGAGGAATTCCAAGACTTGATGGACGCCCCAACCATCCACTCACTATCCCCCAAAACCATTTTTCGCATAGATCTCCTATCATCATACTTTCCCAATATATGAAGCCAGTTCCATTAAAGATTGGTACCCTAGAGGGTGGGCCTATAACCCGGAACTCTGAGACCTCCATAAGTCCTTAGAGTGGACAGCTTCCAAGAAGCCTCTAGGATAACCCTTACCCCTTTGTATTTCAGCAAAATTAACTGCCACCTTGGCAGGCAATAACTGTGACCAACTTCACCCCTGTGAAGGCAAGACTCCTCTGAGTCGATAGCAAAAATAATCTTTGAATTTGCTCTCGTGAGCAGTAAGTTATGGAGGGTCAAGGTTGACCTTTTGTACAAAAGCACTTTGGGAGAGAGGGTCCTATCTCCTAATTTTTCTAAGTCCTATCTCTCTCACAGACTCTATCTACTGATGTACGGAGCCAATCAAAATACAGTTCCGTACACAAAAGTAGAGTTGCAAGTGTACTTTCTGTACGAACACTGTACGACATGGCCTAAATGTCGACACGTGGTATGTCCGGATTCGCTCCCTTAATCCCCGGAGATGCAGAGATCAAATGTCATTCCGCCACGTGTCATAGGATGTGGCGATGACCACAAACCGTGGAAATCCTCTTCCAGGATCTAGGCGTTAACTCCGGCCGTCAGATTAAACTCACATTTAATCGTAGCCGTAATAAATTCATGCGCGGTATTCGTTTCATTAGAGAAATAAATGCGCGATATTGGTTTTTTATCCGTACCGTAATCCGTAATTTTACATTACTGGATCTATGTATCCCATAAACAGTTATAGTAAAATGAATTATTCTATTTGGTAATGTTTAATTAATTATCAAACCATATAGTACGTAACACTACTTCTAGACTTAACGGCTAAGGCTACCGTCTACTGGCTGTCTATTGGCCGGTAGGTACCAGGATCAAATCCTGTGACCAGCATATACCTTTTAGTAAATAAACCCTAAACTAATATATATTTTCTGTAAACCTCTGGATAGCCTAGGTAGCCATGGCTCTAGCTCCCTCTCCAATTTCTCAGTGAATGCGACAAGTTTGAGAGTTGGAGAGAGAAGTTAGTGGTAGACTACCTCAGCTTCTTTCTATATTTCTATTTAGACCTAGAAAATACTTAAAATGGACCATTAATTTCTACAAGGGCAATCGGCTAGTTCCCAGGTATTTGCTTCCATGATGGAAGCCATTTCATCATTTATGGCCCTGATCCATCTGTCTTTTTTTGGACTGTTCACTTCCTCCAAGTATGACTGAGGCTCATTAGGATGTGATAGCTTAGTTACCTTATGAGCCGCCTGTTTCTCTTGTAGCCTTTTGCTGCTCCTTCTCCCCCCTTCAAATTCGAAGCTGGAATAGACAGAAGTCTTGGGTTCCTCCTTAGTGTCTCATTAGCTCCCCTATTCATGGAAGATGGTTATGATTCCTCCTCTTCTGTCTCCTCGAAATCCATGGGAATATGTGGGGTATCTGATAGCTCTTCTGTATCTTGGATCTCCCCTGAATATGCAATCATGGTATCACTCATGTCCTTTTTGGGAAAAACAGAGTTCTCCTCACTCTCGGACTCAAACCAGATTCTTATCTTCTTAGTATATTTAAAGGGGTCAATTGACTTTCCTTCATCCATGACAACTAGGTGTTTTACCAGAATGATATCTTGCTTTGCTAAGTCATAAACCTTATATCCCTTAACATCCTCATCATATCCCATGAAATATCCAGGTTTTCCCTTAGCATCAAGTTTCCAGTTTTTCTTATCCGTATCTAGAGTGTAAACTTGACTACCAAAAACTTTAAGGTGAGAGATATCTAGTTTCCTTCCACCCCATCTCTCATAAGGTGTCATACCTTTGACTGCTGAGGTGAGGACTCTATTTTTAATGTTATTGGCAGAGTTCATGGCTTCTGCCCAAAATCTCTTTCCTATTTTCTTGTCAGCCAACATACTGCATACTATCTCCTAGTGTTCGGTTTAGCCTTTTTGCTACACCATTTTGTTCCGAATTATGTGGTACAGTTTTTCTGGTGTTGAACTCCCTCATCTCTTAAGTATTCCTCAAATTGGTTAGAGGTATACTCTCCCCCATTATCACTCTTTATTCTCTTAATGGGGGTTCCATGCAACTTCTCACTCCAGGCTTTGTATTCTTTCAAGTAAGTTGGTGTTTCTTACTTTGTTTTTAGAAAATAAACTCTAGAGTATCTAGACATATCATCAATGATTGTCAACATATATCTTTTCCCTCCAACGGAGGGTACCCTTGCTGGTCCCCAGATATCTGTGTGGATCAAATCTAGTACCTTTTCACCCCTATATGTGGCGGCTTTAGGAAAAGGAAGTGTGTGAGCTTTTCCTTGGGCATAACCACTACAATCATCCACCATTTCATTAACACTGAACTGAATGCCTTCTACCACACCCAGCTTCTTCATCTCTCTCAACCTATCAAAATGCACATGCCCCAACCGCTTATGTCAAATCATCAATTTTGGGACACCAACATAGTAAGCATTCTTCTTTTCATTACTTAGGTTAAGCCTAAACATTCTTTGGCTACCCTTATCTGCAGTGAAGTGAACTTCATCCCCATACTTGGCTGTAAAAACTCCCTTTCTAGTGAAAGTATCAAACTCTTTGTCATCTAACACACATGTAGAAATAAGATTTTTACTCACCTGAGGAATATAAAGCACATCTAAGAAAGTGAGAATAGAAGTCTTACCCTTCACTAAAACTTTCAGGTCAACTGATCCCACTACATCTGTAGTAACAACTCTCCCATCCCCATACTCTATTTCTACAGTAGGGATTTTCCTTAGCTTAGTGAAGAGGTCTTTGTCATGACACATATGCATGGATGCACCTGAGTCGATGATCCATCCTTCCTGTGGAGCTTCCCGAATTGCTCCAAGGGCACACTTTTGTCTCCGAGGGATCTCCTTCTCCTCCAAAATCTCGTCAAGAAGAAGCTCCCGATCCTGCTCAGAGGACTCGTCCTCTGTGTCTCCTATCACCTTTGTGACCAAAGGTGCTTTTTTTCCTCCCTCCGGAAGAACCCCCTCCTTGGTTCTCTTTCAGCCTCAGCTCCGCCAGCTTGGCACAATTCGGAATAAAGTGCCCTGGCTTTTTGCAAAAATGACATAGGCCCTTTGGGGGCCTCGGTCCTCCAGGTTGGACTCTTTCTCCTTTGTATGGTTTTTTCGGTTCCGGTCTCCACCTGTCCCCTCCGCCGGCTAGAGCTTGAACGCTCTTTCCACCTCCCATGATCTCCATGGTATTTTCCTGCACAAGTATCATCCTGACCAGTGTATTCCACTTCCATGAACTATCAGTCATTTCTTGTACTCGGTACACTAAGTTCTCATACTCGTCTAGTAACTTCATGATAAGAGTTTTTACTTTCATTTTCATTGTGCCTGTCTAACCAGCACTTTCCATCTCCATATACAAACAAGAAATATCATTGCAATAATCTAACATCTTTCCTCCTTTATAAGTTTAACTCACTAGCTTTTGCTCAGCCAACTGGAGCTCCTGAATGGTACCAGCTCTATAGATCTCCACCAAAATTTTCCACAACTCCTCAGCCTTGTAAATATTAAGGTGAGAGGTGGCCAAGGCTTGAGTGAGATGCCTAAGAATGAAGTTATTGGCAGCCATGTTTAAGTCTTCCCACATTTGAACATTATTCTCCCCTGTCTTCACGGTCGCCGCTTCTGGTGCCATGGCAATAGGGGTGAGAGGTGTCTCCTTCCCTTTCCCCTTTTTGGACACACTGCTGTCCCTATCATTTGCCTCCTCCGCGGAAGCAGTCGCTGCTGCAGAAAACCTTACTCCTCCAAATCCTGGCGGAGTTCGCGAAGGTGGACGTTTCACTTGTCCACTGATGATACCCCAGTATCGTTTTTCACACAAAGCTCCCATCATCATGGCTTCCCAATAGATGAACCCAGATCCATTGAAAGTGGGCACCCTAGAGGGTGGGCCGATAACCTGCAATTCTGTGCCCTCCATTGGACTAGAGAATACAGGAAGCCTCTAGATAGTTGTTAACTAGCCCACTTTAACCCACAGCCACTGCTCGCTAGGCAATCAAGCTGACAATCTGAAAGCACCCCTGTGCACCATGGACTCCCCTGAGTCCGTAGGAAAAGGAATCTCTGAAAACGCCCAACCAGGCGATAAGTTATGAGGCAGTAAAAATGCCAATTTGTACAAACTCTCAAAGGGAGAGGTGACTGGCTACCAAAATTTTCTAAGTCTTGATTCCCTCTAATAACTTCTATCTACTAAAGTACGGACCAATCAGATTACTGTACCGTACCAAAATGTACTACTACGGTGTACCTTTTGTACGGCCTATGTACGACAGGACTATTAAGCAGACGCGTGTCTCTTTTTCACTCGTCCGTACATTCCTCGGAATTTGTACGACGTAATGTCATCTCTCCACGTGGCTCCAGGTCATGCCACGTCCCTAAACGCCAAAGTGACTACTCTGGGATTTTGGGGATGATGTGCGCCGTTGGATTTGCAGGGAGACGAAATCTTGGCCGTAATAAATACTAGCGTGATATTTGTTTCGTTGTCGAAACAAAATGCGTGGTATCCGTTTTGAATTGGTACATTCATAAAACTGTATCCATGCACGCCGTACATTGTTTTAGTTAAATGGATTTGCTCCTTCCTAAATATATATATATCTATCACATACTATAGCATTTTGTATTGGTCCTAGTCTAGTAGGATAAAGCTGACCACTATCGGCAAGCTTGACGAACCGCAGGTACCGGGATCAAATCCCGGGTCCGTCAAGTATATTTTTAGTAGCCTCAAAAATATCTGCCTGTTGAACTAAGGCAGCCATAGATCAACCACTCTCTCTATCCTTCAGTGACTACAACAACTATGGGGGCTAGAGAGAGGAGGTGTAGGCAGGCTATCTGTCCTTTTTCTTTTTCTTTTATACTAACATTTTAAACCTAGAAAATACTGTAGAAATCTATTAATTTAAACATGGATATCTCATAGGGACTAGAGATCTATAGTTGTATTTGGGTGAGAAGAATACTGACATCACCACTTGGAGTGATGTCAACAAGAAGAATGCTCCTATGAGAAGATGCACGTCTGGGTATGTATTGTATGTGGGTGATGGGGCTTGTTGCTAGAGCTGCAAGCAGTAAAAGGTCATTGCTTAGTTGACCATGGAGGTTGAATACATAACTTCTTGCTCTGTTGAAAAAGAATTAATGTGCGTCAAGTCTTTCCTTGGTGAGCTTGGTTATCTTAAAAGTGGTGTCCAAATTTTGTTTAGTGATAATTAGGCAGCCATTCCTATTTCCGCCAATCCTAAACATCACTTTTAAGCCAAACACATGAATATTAGACTTAGCTTTGTTAGGGACAAAGTAAAAAACAAGATAATCAATTTAGAGTATAAACTAGATAGTGAAATGGTTGCAGATATTATGACCAGACCTGTGCCTTCCCCCCCTAACCAAATTTTATACAAAGAGAAGTTTGGTTTTAAATTAAAGAGTGACTAGAAAATAAGAGGAGTGTAGAAATTAAAGGTTTTTTTAGTATTTTCCAGGCTTTTGTAAAAGATAAAATGCAAAAAAGAAGTAGAGGCAGTCTGCCTCTAACTCCTCCTTTCAGCTCCCACACTTGTCGTAGTCAATGAAAGTTGGAGAGGGAGCTAGATCCACGACTGCCTATGCTATCCAGAGGGAGACATGCAGTAGTTTGGTAGATTTACTTAAAAGATAGTTGACTAACCCAAAATTTGATCCTGGTACATGCCGTCGGTCGGTGTTGCTGGTAGCCGGTAGAATTATCCTATTAGTCTAGGATCAGTGTTAGATGCTATAGGGTTTGATAATTATATAAATGTTTCCACGTAGACTAATTCATTTAACGGAATATTAGGACATATATAGAATTTGTATTGTACGAGGTCGGAACATCTCGAAACGGATATCTCATATTTGTTTCAAATGTGAAACAAATACCATGCAAGTATTTATGACGGCTAAGGTGAAAACCAGGTTTTGATCGGAAAGCCACGAAGGATGCCGAGACCACGGAATAAAATTTTGGCGGTTTGTGGTCACCGCCACATCAAATGACAAGTGTGACAACCACATTGGATTATGGCATCTCTGGGGATTATAAGAACGAATCTAGATTTGACATGTGTCGACTTTTTGGCCATGTCGTACAATGTCCGTACAGGAAGTACACCGGCACCTGTATCTTTCTATAAGACACAGTATTGTGATTGGTGTCGTACGTCAGTAGATAGAGTTTTAAAGAGAGATAGGACTTAGAAAAATTGGTAGATTGGACCCTCTCTCCAAGAGAGCTTTTGTACAAAAGGTCAACTTTGACCCAGCATAACTTACTGCTTAGGGGAGAAAACACAGAGATTCATTTTGCTATCCAATCAGG
This sequence comes from Zygnema cylindricum, assembly GCA_037447655.1. Taxonomy (NCBI): domain Eukaryota; kingdom Viridiplantae; phylum Streptophyta; class Zygnematophyceae; order Zygnematales; family Zygnemataceae; genus Zygnema; species Zygnema cylindricum. The sequence goes on along the minus strand of JBBHKE010000040.1, from coordinate 69,382 downwards.
GGAGTCTTACCTTTACAAGGGTGGAGGTGATCACAGTTTTTGTTAGCCAGGGTGGCATTTGTTCTTGTTGAAACAGAAAGGGGTTAGTGTTATCTTAGAGGCTTCGTGTGAGCTGCCTATTCTGAGGACCTATGAAGGCCTTAGAATTGCAAAATCTTTGTTTTATAATATGCCCACTAGTACTTTCTTGCAGTCAAACATTGTTCTTATTATGAATTGATTACTTTATTTATAAAAACTAATGCTATGTTTTTCTGTGTTTTATATGCAGCTCAGATCACTCAATCTATGTTTTCGAAGATGAGGAAGGTTTTATATTTATTGCAATTTATGTTGATGATTTGCTTGTCTTAAGTAAATCAATGGAAAAAATTAATAAACTGAAAACCGATCTTAAAGGGAGATTTGAAATGAAGGTTATAGGGGAAGCAAAATATATTTTGGGAATTCAAGTAGAGAGAGACCGAAAAAGAAAAATTATAAGATTGACTCAAAAAGAAACAATAGGGAACATGCTTGAAAAATTTCAAATGGATAAAGCTAATAATTGTACAACTCCAATGGAGTTGAAGAAGGGAAGTGAGGGGAGTGAGGAAGAAGGAGTCATAGTCTTAGGCGAGGAATTATCTCTTGAAGAACAGAAGTTCATGGAGACTATTCCTTACAGGCAAGTAATGGGAAGTCTAATCTATTTCATGAATTGTACCCGGCCGGATTTAGCTGCAGCTGTAGGAGTGCTGAGTTGAAGTCTAAATGCTCCCACTAAGAGGGATTGGGAGGCAGCTTAGAGAGTCCGCAGATATTTGATAGGGACTAGGGATCTATGGTTCCATTTGGGTGGGGAGAATACTGATATCACTACTTGAGTGATGCAAGTTATGGTGATGCTCCGATGAGGAGATGCACTTCTGGATATGTATTATATGTGAGTTATGGGGCTTGCTGTTAGAGTAGCAAACAGCAAAAAGTTATTGCTCAATCCACCATGGAGGCTGAGTATATGGCCTCTTGCTGTAAAAGAATTGATGTGGGTCAAGTCTTTGCTTGGTGAGCTTGGTCACCTTAAAAGTGGTGTGCATAAAATATTTTGTGATAATCAAGCAGCAATCGCTATTTCTGCCAATCCTAAACATCATTTTAAAGCTAAACACATGGACATCAGACTCAGCTTTGTTAGAGAGAAAGTAGAAAACAAAATAATCATCTTAGAGTACCGACCAGATTGTGAGATGGTAGCACATATTGTTGTTCTACAACCACCGGTGCAGGTGGAGGAGCAGCAGTAGTAGTAGAAGTAGACATGATACACTCTCAGAAGGTATCAAGAATCCTACCAAATAGCTGTTCTTAAGTGCTCACCAATTCTTATACAAGCATCCAAACCTCACAAAACTCTATCAGAACATAGAGTAGCATAAACACTGATAACTCCTTAAGTTATAGCACAATTGACTCGACAACACTCAAGATATAATACTCAAAAGTTTCCCAAAAATTGTCTGCAGTTTTACTACTTGGAAGTCTGGATACATAATATGTTATGAGTTCTAAGTCTTATACTTGTGTTGAACTAGCAACACCAGTGTACTTGAGAGGTACGTGAAACCACAAAGCTACCACTAATCTGTCAAGCTACCATTGAGTTATCACTAAGGTACCACTAAGCTATCACTAAGCTACAAATGAGTTCCCACTAAGTTGACTAGAATCGTATCTATCGCAGTTGCTCTATCCTGTACAGAATCACATTAAGAATACTAGACGTTGCGTTGTCCGTACGGACTATATCAAATATAATCGTGGTTGCCTTGTCCTGTCTGCTGCGCTGCTCTACTGTATAGCAGCTGCTGTGCTGTATAGCAGCTGCTCTGCTGTATAGCAGCTGCTCTGCTGTATAGCAACTGCGTTGCTCTGTTGTTTAGCAGCTGCGCTGCTCTGTCTGTATAGCAGCTGCGCTGCTTTGTCTATAAAGCAGCTACGCTGCTCTGAGACTGAAAGCTTTCCAAAATAACAACACTCCCCTAAAGCTTTAGACTCAGTATCCCGGCGCAGCTACGGTGATAAACTAGCGCAGCATCGCAACATAACAATATAGCGATTAGCAAGTCACCCAGTCCCACTACCTCACAATGGTGGATTTATTGCAGAGTGGCAGTATAGCAGTGTAGCAATTCAACTATTCACTTAATCCCGGTGCGTCCCTACAATACTTGAGCTTAGGAGCAGGAAGGGCTTTAGTGAGCATAACACCAATCATTTTTGCATTTGGCAAATAACATAATTTAAGCACTCTAGAGAACACTTTTTCTCTTACAAAGTGTAATCGTACATCCATGTGCTTGCTTTTGAAGTGATGACTCGGGTTAGAAGCAATGGCAATGGCAGCCTGGTTATCACACCAGATCACCTGTGGACCAACTTGTATGTATCCTAGTTCTTGTAATATGGATTTTACCCATAAGAGTTCTTTGAGGGCGGAGCTTGCTGCCATATACTCTGACTCCATTGTCGACTGTGCTGTAACCTTTTGAAGTTTGCTGCTCCAGCAGCAAGTACCGTTCCCAATTTGTAGAACGAATCCCGTGGTGGATTTTTGGCTTGGCATGTCGCCATAGCTTGCATCACTCCATGTTTGGAGCTTGACTTCTCCTCCGCCTAGAGTGAGTTTGAGATCTTTAGTTCCTGCCAAATATCTTAAGACTCTCCTTGCTGCATCAAGATCAGATTTTCTCGGATTTTCTAGACTCCAGCTCAGTACCCCGACTACTGCAGCAATGTCAGGACGGGTACAGTTCATGAAATATATTAAGCTTCCCACTATCTGTCTATAAGGTATTATTGTCATAAGATCATTCTCCCCTGACTCTAAATACTCGTTAACAATGACACCTGGTTCTGTCTCTTCTCCCTCTAACTTCTGCCGAAACTCCATTGGAGTTAAACATCCTTTTGCCCCCCGCATTTTGTACTCATCTAACATGTTTCCAATATCCTCTTTTTGAGTCAATTTTATTATTTTCTTATTTCTGTCCCTCTCTACCTGGATACCCAAAATATATTTTGCCTCACCGAGGTCTTTCATCTCGAACCGTGAGTTTAGAGCAGTTTTGATTTTGTTAATTTCAGCCATTGATTTGCTAATTAATAGCAAATCATCTACATATACCGCTATATACACTATCCCATTTTCACCCTTTAGAACGTAGACAGAGTGATCAGAACTTATCCTTTGAAATCCTAGACTAGTCAGGAATTCATCAAGCTTTATATTCCACTGTCTCGGGGCCTGTTTTAGGCCGTACAAAGATTTTAGCAACTTGCATACTAAGTGCTCTTTTCCTGGTTCCACATACTTTTCAGGCTGCTGCATGTAAATGGTCTCTTCTAGTTCTCCATGCAAAAAGGCCGTTTTTACATCCATCTGATGGATTTCCATATCTTCTATAGCAGCTAGGGACAGCAAAATCCTAACTGTTGGAAATCTTACAACCGGAGAAAATGTTTGTTCAAAATCGATTCCTTCCTTTTGATTGTACCCCTTCGCCACAAGTCTGGCCTTATAGCGTTCAATGGTGTTATCGGGATTTAACTTCACCTTGAATACCCATTTGCTGCCGATCGCTTTTCGGTCCGGAGGAAGGTCCCCAAGCTCCCATGTTTGAGCCTCCATGATCGACTTCATTTCGTCGTTTGCCGCCTCAATCCAATGATGCCGCTCTGGTGATAACAAGGCCTCTTCGATGGTCAAGGGCTCTCCTGAGACTGCCGAGTAGGCAAAGTGAGAGCTTGCTTGCAGGCGGCTGCTTGATCTTCTTCCCCCCGGAAATTCTAAGGCTGAGATCGTCGGATGCCGCGCATTGCGCTGATTGCGCAGGTTGCGATCCGTGTCTAACTGATTGCGTTGGTTGCGATCTGTGTGTTCCTGATTGCGCTGTTGGTCCGTCTGGACCCGAAGTTGGTGAGGAACTTGGAAAGAGTCTGACTCCGGAGTCATTACCGGAGTTTGTGGAATATGCGGGACAATTTCCTGCATGCAATCTAAGATGACATACTCCTGTACTTTTTGTTGCTTTTGTTGCTCTGTCATTTGAAATAAATCTATGGAGTCTAGTTCATCTTTAACAAAGATGTTTGTAGCTACAACTTTTTTCTGCCTTTCAAACACAAAGACTCTATAACCTTTTGAGTGATCATCATATCCTAACAGAATACCCGGTAATCCCTTCAGTTCCATTTTCCATGTATCTGTAGACGTATCCAATATAAAGCATTGACTACCAAAGACCTTGAAATGGCTAACATCTGGTTTGCTACCTGTCCAGATTTCGTTGGGAGTTGTTTCTACCGATCTTGATCCTATCCTATTTTTAATATAAACTGCACAGTTTAGAGCCTCAGCCCAGAATTTTGGATACAAAGTTTTATCTGCGAGCATAGACCTAGAGCTTTCCGTGAGAGTTCTATTCAACCTTTCTGACACCCCATTTTGTTCCGGGGACTATCGAACACGCAATAGATGACTAATGCCTTCCTCGAGTAAAAAGATTTCAAATTCTTTCGATGTATATTGACCACCATTGTCCGATCCGAGCTGCAAAATAGATGAATTATGAAGTTTTTCAGCCCATGTTTTATAGTGTTTGAAGTGACCAAACACTTCACTCTTCTCCTTCATGAAGTAAACTTTTGTAAACCTGGAGAAATCATCTGTGAAGGTGACCATATATTTCATCCCTCCAGTAGATGGAACCTTCGCCGGACCAAAGACATCCGAATGAATTTGTTGTAAAAGTTTCGTGGACCGATGCTCAAACTCTTTAGGAAATGGCAATCTGTGGATTTTGCCTAACGCGCAACCATCGCAAGTTTTGACCGGTCCATCTGTGATTGATACACCCTCTATTTTTCCAGCAATGACCATTTTCCTCAAACTATCATAATTAACATGGCCTAATCTTTTATGCCACAACTCATCTGAGTGCAAAACACCGGAGTACAAAACATCTTTCTCCTTTGTATTAGCTATATCCATGCGATACATCTTGCTACTACCTCTAGTACATGTAACCGCAACCTTGCCCATTTTGTTAACAACCTGCCGACAATTTTTCAAATTAACCTCAAAGCCTTTGCTCTCTACCAACGACGTAGAAAACAAATTTTTCTTAAAGTCAGGCACAAATAAGACATTGTGAAGAGTCCTTTCAATTGCTTTTCCTTCTACATCAACTAGTAAAGACACATCACCCACAACACGAGTTTGGACACTCATTCCACAAGCATAATAATTATTTTTCTCCGGCGTTGCTTTCAGATTTTTGAAGATGGTCTTGTTCTTGCACATGTGGGCTGACGCTCCTGTATCCATTATCCATCCGGGGTCCTTCGCGCCCTCCATTGCAGCCGCCATAGCGAATAGATCCGTATCGTCCTCCGTAGAAACCGTCAAAGTCTCGTCTAAGAGAGACGAAGAAGCCGAAAATAGTGCATTTCCACGAGGTGTAGTCCCCGTGAAGCCTTTGTAAAACTGGCTTTGTTGCCATCCCGGCCGGTATAAACCTGTATCGTTAGCTTTTTTAAGCTTAGGACAAAATTTGTATCCATGACCTCTCTCACTACAATAAAAGCATGCATTGTTGGATTGTCTATTTCCACCTTGATTAAAATGTCTGAACTGATGAAACTGATTCCTTTGCTGATTAAACTGTCCTTTTCTCTCAAAGTCTGAATTAAAAGCCTCTACTTGCTCAACATTGAGAATATTAGATGTAGCTTCCTCCTCTAGTAAAATATTGATGGCTAACTGTAAAGTCCAGCTAGCTTTATCTTTTTGTTTGAGCATGTCAGATGCTCCTTTCATACTACGAGGGAAACCCCTCATGAACAATGCCGCCTGTTGAAAAGAAGGAAACACCCCACCTGCACAAGCATGTGCATTTACAAGGATACGAAATTTGTTAGAATATTTAGCCATTTTACCGCCAGTGTACTTATAGTCCCAAATTTTTCCAGCCAATAGAAGCTCTTCCTGGACATTGGCCTTTTCATAATCACTTTTAAGAGATATCCAGATATCAATTGTTTTTTTCATCTTTATCCGAGACATAGCTAAGTCTTGAGATATACAAAATTTCAGAATAGAACGAGCTTGCGTATTTTTCTTAGACCATGACGGATCAGATTCATCCAGCGAACCATCCAATATATCCAATAGATAGACATTCTCAAAATGTGTCTCCACCATATCCGCCCAGTAAACATACTTATCCCCGGAAAAGATAGGAATTCTTGATGACAGGCCTATAACCTGTTGTTGTACAACCACCGGTGCAGGTGGAGGAGCAGCAGTAGTAGTAGAAGTAGACATGATACACTCTCAGAAGCTATCAAGAATCCTACCAAACAATTGTTCTTAAGTGCTCACCAATTCTTATACAAGCATCCAAACATCACAAAACTCTATCAGAATATAGAGTAGCATAAACACTGATAACTCCCAAAGCTATAGTACAATTGACTTGACAACACTCAAAATATAATACTCAGAAGTTTCCCAAAAACTGTTTGCAGTTTTACTACTTGGAAGTCTGGATATATAATATGTTATGAGTCCTAAGTCTTATACTTGTGTTGAAGTGGCAACACCAATGTACTTGAGAGGTACGTCAAACCACCAAGCTACCACTAATCTGTCAAGCTACCATTGAGCTATCACTAAGCTACCACTGAGCTATCACTAAGCTACCACTGAGTTCCCACTAAGTTGACTAGAATCGTATCTATCGCAGTTGCTCTATCCTGAACAGAATCACATTAAGAATATCAGACGTTGCGTTGTCCGTACGGACCATATCAAATATAATCGTGGTTGCCTTGTCCTGTGTGCTGCGCTGCTCTACTGCTACGCTGCTCTGCTGCAGCGCTGCTCTATTGTATAGCAGCTGCTCTGCTGTATAGCAGCTGCTCTGCTGTATATCAACTGCTCTGCTGTATAGCAACTGCTCTGCTGTATAGCAGCTGCTCTGCTGTATAGCAGCTGCGTTGCTCTGTTGTATAGCAACTGCGCTGCTCTGTCTGTATAGCAGCTGCGCTGCTTTGTCTGTAAAGCAGCTGCGCTGCTCTGAGACTGAAAGCTTTCCAAAAAGATAACAGATATGATGACCAAACGTGTGCCTACCCCTAAGCTTTTTTTCTGCAGGGAGAAGTGTGGTCTGAAATTAAAGATTGACTAGAAAATAAGGGGAGTGTAGAAATTAATGATCCATTTAAAGTATTTTTTAGGTTTAAATAGAAATATAGAAAGAAGCCGAGGCAGTCTACCTCTAACTTCTCTCTCCCACTCTCAAACTTGTCGCAATCACTGAGAAATTGGAGAGGGAGCTAGAGCCATGGCTACCTAGGCTAACCAGAAGTTTACGGGATTATATATTAGTTAGGGGTTTTATTACTAAAAAGATATGGTGCCGGCTACAGGATTTGATCCTTGTACCTACCGGACGGCAGTCAGCCCGTAGACTGTAGCTTTAACCGTTTAGTCTTCATCGAATGTTACGTATTGTAGGGTATGATATTTATTTAAATGTTACTGAGTAGGAAAATTCATTTAACTATAACTGATTACGGGAGACATAGATCCATAATTGTAAAAGTACGGATAGCGGTACGGATAAGAAACCAATACCGCGCATTTGTTTCTTTATAGAAAAGAATATCGCACATGTATTTATTACGGCTACGATTAAATATGAATTTAATCGGACGGCCGGAATTAACGCCGAGATCGCGGAAGAGGATTTCGGCGGTTTATGGACATGGCCACATCGGATGACACGTGGCGGAATAACATTTGATCGCGCCATCTCCGAGGATTACGGGAACGAATCCGGACATACCACGTGTCGACATTTAGGCCATGTCGTACGATGTTCGTACAGAAAGTACACTGGTAGCTGTACTTTTGTGTACGGAGCTGCATTTTGATTGGCTCCGTACATCAGTAGATAGAGTCTGTGAGAGAGATAGGACTTAGAAAAATTAGGAGATAGGACCCTCTCTCCTAGAGATCTTCTGTACAAAAGGTCAACTTTGACCCTCCATAACTTACTACTCAGAGGAGCAAATTCAGAGATTCTTTTTGCTGTCGACTCAATGAAGTCTTGTCTTCAGAGGGGTGAAGTTGGTCAGAGTTATTGTTTGCCTGGGTTGTAGTTGTTTTTGTTGAAACACAAAGGGGTTAGTGTTATCCTAGAGGCTTCTTGGAAGTTGTCCACTCTGAGGACTTATGGAGGTCTCAGAGTTTCATATAACACCTCTCTAGTAAATCTGAATTCCACGCGTAATCATCACTTAATCATATGATCAATATTTGTCGAAAATATCTCGTCTCTACACACTTTCATTGAACAGTTGTTGCACCTTCTCTCCTATTGGATACTTCCGCGCCTTCAGCTTTTTTCGATATATGTTTCCTACGTTACTGCACCAAATTCCTTTATACCTTGCTGAAAAGTCGTTCAAGTCTCTCCATTTTCCCGTCACACATCCTCTCATCGTTGCTGGTGTATTTTGTAACTTGTTTCTTCTCCGACAATTTTTCCTTAATTTGTATTTTTTTTTTCTTTCTTACTTGATTCTGGTTTGTTCGTAGAATTTGTACTTCTGCAATTAATTTCCTTCCCATTACCTCTATAAAGTGTGGTTTTTCTTACCAGGTTTTGATATTTTTCCATAGATCTACCACTCCCCGTAAATGTATGCATCCTGAATACTTTCATTTTGACCCCCCTATCATTTAGTTGCTTTTTCTTCTTCCTAATATTCCTTCTTAATATCCAAATTTCTCCAATTTTATGACATTTTTTTCTTAACCTCATTTTCTTTACAATCTCTCTCGATCCTTCGCTGAATTCATTAACTTTTAAAACCACATTTTTTTCCACCTCCGTTGTAAATTCCCCATCTTGTGTGAATTCACCATTTTCTCTCTCATCATCTTCCTCTCTTACTCTAAGTTTTGTTTTTAGTTCAATTTTCTCCATATCTTAGGAATATTTTGCTTCCACTTTTAAGTTTACTTCTCTAACTCTCCTTTCTTCAAGCATCTCGTCCCCTCGTAAGTCATTTACACACACGAATCTATCACAAAAAGGAATCACAACAACCGAATCTTTTTCACTCTCTTCTTTCTCCACACTATCTTCGATGACCACAGTATTTTCAGATCTTTTCACTTCCACTTCTGGTTGCTCTTTAAATCCTTCAATTCCTTCTATTGTAGTTACCTCTTCCTTTAGTAAGTTTTTGTCACTGACCAATCTATCATACGAAATATTTGCAGCAATCGAATCCTTTTCTGTCACCTCTTTCACCTCATTCCGAACAACATAGAAGGTTGGTAAGTAAAAAAATTCGTCAACACACAGTTTATGCCTGTTGTCATTGGTTGAGTCTTGTCTCTCATTCACGAAAGCACTTGATTCTACACTTGATTCTCTTCTTGTTGAGGGTCGAACTAGGTTGTTGTCCCATCCATCTCTAAAATTCCCTGTAACAAATGCACTTTTATACGACGGACATACCCTGAAGGTATGTCCCAAATCATTACAATAAAAACAATTCTTTGGCCGATCTCCGAACTCGCTATTCTTTTAAATTTTTTGAAACTGAGACTTAGATTCCTTTATATTCCTCTTACTTGATAAAACCTTAATATTAGCCTATTCATGTAGAACAACACTTCTCGCTACAGTTAAGCTCCAATCCCTTTTATCGATTAAAGTCAATCGGTCTAATGCACTTTTATATCCTTTAGGTAGACTTCTCATTGACAATATAGCTTGTTGGGCATCTCTAAAGTTTCCTCCTGCTATAACATTTTCTGCAAATAATACTTGGAAGTCAATACTGTGTTTCTCCATACTACCTCCTACATACTTGTGGTCAATTATTTTGGTAACACTGCTAAGCCAATGATATAAAGATGTCTTTGCATACATACATTCTAAGCACTTCCATAATTCAGACGCCTTTTTAAAACTTAGGTATGACATTACCAAATCCTCAATCAAGGAGTTCTTGATAGCCCTTAGACACTCATGATTTTTCCTTTTCCATCCATTTGATGTTTCAGCCAAGGTACCGTCCACCACATCCATTAGCTCCATCATCTCGGAGTAGCTCTCGAGTGCATCTTTCTAGTAGTGATATTTTGATCCATCAAATATGGGTAGCCATGGGTGTGGGCCCATAACCTGTAGTCCATAGCCTATTTCAACCATGGACTACTCTCGGAAGCACCACAGACTACCCTCAAACAGCTGTGTTTCAGACAGAACAGATTGCTCCACAATTATCAAAATCCCCTCAAACTGCTCCAATATGTAGTATGCTATAGACAGTATAAACTCCCAAAGTAACAGCCAACTCTACTAAGGAACTTGGAAGTTATAAGCTTCAAAGTTTCCCAAAAACAGCTGACGGCTTTACAAACTAACCAATTTGACTTCTCACAAAATCTTACAAAGATAACATAATAGACTGAAACTTCGCACACATACAGATTCTATACCATAGAAAAAATTCAAAAAGTATCACATCAAAAAAACAAACAGAGTGATCACACCAACAGGTCAAAGATGCAGAAAACAGTTTGCCATAGCTTTGATAAATATGACTGTGATACTCAAAATATTCTAAGTCCTACAAGTTATACTCAGAGTGTTCACTACTGAATGTACGGAGGTATACCAGCCGTACGGTATCTACCATCTACCTAAACTATTGTAAGTATACCCGAATAGTTCGAGGTATGTCAGACTGAACAGATCTACACTAATAAACAAACTAGCAAAAAGACAAACCTATGTTGTACATAATATTTACATCGACATCTCCACAATCTTCGTACGTATAAAACCAAGCTACCACTAAGTAACCACTAAACAAATATCATTACTCACGATCTATACTAGTTATATTATCTGCAATTGCGTCAGCTGCTTTGTGCGTACAGATCATATCAAGGTAACCGCAGCTGCGTTGACTTGTCTTCGTCGCAGCTGCTCCATACCGGCGGCGCATATTCATCCAAAATAATTGTAGCTGCGTTGTCTTGTTTGCATCGCAACTGCGCCGTACCGGCAGTGCCTGTTTCAACATTTTGTTTATTCCACATCGGATCGCTTCGCGATCCGCCGTCCATTTGTCAATGGTTGTACACGCCAATCAATGAGTTTGTTTCATCACTTAAATTATATCCGTTTGTTCGCTCCCCCAATCCATGAATCCATTCAAACCTCCACATTAAATTCCATGGCGCACGAACTGCCGCTAACGTACGAAACAAACTTTTCAAAACAACAAAAAAAAGTGTTGGAGACAGTCACTTTTTGTCGTTACGTGAGCTCCACGATGAGAGCACGTTGGATATTAACTTTGGGTAACCTTCCATCATGGGCTCTCAGTAATCGTACGCTCACATTTATTGGCAATAATATTTGTAACACCTTTCTATCAAGTCGAGTCAATGAGACAAAAATTGCTTACATGTTGGATTGCGATTGGTACCACGTAGGATCCTGTTGAGCCGGCCGCGAATAATGAAAGTTTTGAAAAGTACAAAATATCAACTGCGTATCTATACTAGTGGACGCCGATTAAAATATATAGTAGCGTCATGCTAATTTACAATCTGAACGCTCTTGTATTTGTCATTATACCAACGGCCACGAAAACTGTTGCAAAATGTAAATTTGTATAAATGACCATTCTATTGAAAAAATGAAGGAGATGGCAACTACTGTACTGTACTTCATTGTACACATTTATAAAAGAGGCGTGATAGGATGTCCTACAACCAAGATTTTTTCGTTGAATAGGGTGGCTTTGATGTTAGAAGGTACACGCCACTTGCCACATGTAAGTTTATAACTTCTCGTCTGTTGTGGATGGAGTGACTTTTACAAGTGGACCAATACACGCGTCCAATAAGCGCGCAGTAATCTCTTGAGGACAGTCGGAGGAGACTCGCTATGTACTGGATAGAATGGGCGTTTGCGTTGAAAATTCAAAATCGGACGGTGGAAGTTTTTCGCCAAAAAGTCTGGATAATCTTAACAAATTCTTGGTAAACATCTTTTGTAAAAGAAAAAAAAAAAACAGTACGACTTAGTTGATAAATGTACTTTCTCTAGTAAACAACCCCACTTTTCGGTTGATGGGCGGTTACCCTTAGCCGCAAAATTTAAATTTAGTCGTCTAAGCGTTACATTCAATTTAGACGCAAATTGAAACAAAACCTCTTTAAACTGAAGTACGGTAGGTTTTGTACAAAAATATTAAAACGCACAAAATGAAATTTCATTGTCGAATGTCAATGTAACGATGTTGATTGGTAGATAGTGTGGCCCAATTTCATCGCGCGTGACGACCGGCATTTATTTCATTTAATTTCAATTGATATTTTTTACGGCGGTTTGTTTTATTATAGTGTACAAAGTTTATATCGTTTCGTGCGTTTTAATATTTACCTTTAAGACTTACAGTACCTCAATTTAAAGAGGTTTTGTTTCATTTTGCGTCTAAATTCAATGTAACGCTTAGACGACTAAATTTAAATTTTGCGGCTAAGGGTGACGTTCCATCAGGCGAAAAGTTGTGTAGTTTATAGAAATTGGCGACCCTCCGTACCAAATAGTACCGCCTATTTTGTTTTTGTACAAAAAACAACATTACAGAGAATCTTGCCGATACTCTCCGAAGGTCTTGGAGGTAATACTGAACGTCGGATGTTTATATGCGAGGAGTTCGCTTCATTTTTTTCTGTAACTGTCAACCCACGAGGACAAGGGTTGGCAGATACAAAAAAAAATCATGACACGCAGGACGATTAAGCTACGTGTCATGATGGAAAACCAACGAAAAATCTTAAGATTTGCATATGACACACGGTTTCCAAACTACAACTGAAAATAAAAACGAAATCTCATAACAATCTCTCGTCAGGCTATTTTCGGTAATTTTTGTTCGTCACACTATTTTTCTCAAAGGACTTTCGTTATGTTCGAAAATTGAAACACTAAAAAATGAGCTGGCCTACAGACTGGTGTCTGCAAAAAGTATAAAAGTTTTGTCGTATGATTACTTCGTACGCAGGTACATGGTACGCAAGTCAAGATTTGAAGGTAAGTTTGTCGGTGTTAAAAATCCGAAAGATATTCAATATCGGATCGTAGCTTGCGTGGCGCTAGTCAATGTAGAACACGAGGCTTACAAACTCTACGTGATGGAACTTCGACTCAATAGACCCGGTCTGTAGAGTTTGCCCTCAATTACAAAAACGTATGATGGAGCTATTGTCTTTTTCGAAAGCTTTCAGTCTCAGAGCAGCGCAGCTGCTATACAACAAAGCAGCGCAGCAGCTATACAGCAACAGACAGAGCAGCGCAGCTGCTATACAACAGAGCAGCGCAGCTGCTATACAGCAGCGCAGCTGCTATACAGCAGAGCAGCTGCTATACAGCAGAGCAGCGCAGCAGCAAAGTTGCAACACAGGCAGGACAAGCCAACCACGATTATATTTGATATGGTCCTTACGGACAACGCAACGTCTGATATTCTTAATGTGATTCTGTACAAGATAGAGCAACTGCGATAGATACGATTCTAGTTAGCTCAGTGGTAGCTCAATGGTAGCTTAGTATTAGCTTGGCAGCTTGACGTACCTCTCAGGTACACTGGTATTGCCGGTACAACACTAGTATAAGACTTAGGACTCAGAACACATGATGTATCCAGACTTCCAAGTAGTAAAACTGCAGATAGTTTTTGGGAAACTTCTGAGTATTATATCTTGAGTGTTGTCGGGTCAATTGTGCTATAACTTTGGGAGTTATAAGTGTTTATTCTACTCTATATTCTGATAGAGTGTTGTGAGGTTTGGATGCTTGTATAAGAAGTGGTGAGCACTTAAGAAGAGCTGTTTGGTAGGATTCTTGATAGCTTCTGAGAGTGTATCATGTCTACTTCTACTACTACTGCTGCTCCTCCACCTGCACCGGTGGTTGTAGAACAACATGAGATTCACCCTAAGTTAATATCCAACGTGCTCTCACCGTGGAGCTTACGTAATGACAAATAGTGACTATCTCCAACAATATTTTTTACATGTGGTTGCCGGAGTTTTGTTACTGTAAACGTTCGCGGGCCGGGTGAATTGCTAATTTTATTATGACGGTCGACGTTCGCAAGCGTGACAAAAGTTTAAGGGGTTGAAATAATATTTTGAAAGTCAAAGTTGTTCAATTGTTTAACCGTCAAATTTAGACTCAACAGTACTTTACTTATACCAATGTGTATTTCAAACGTAATTTTTTGACAAAATGACATAAGTGACTGTGCGCAACCAAAACAGTCACTGCCATGATCAATTCCCCAAAAAAATCGTGTCGCTTTTTACTTTTCCCTCCAGTAAAGGGTTTCTTTGTTCATTGTTGTAGTTGCGCTTCGCGTTCAGTGTAAGCAACGCTTCGCATCGTGCGGCGTCCTGGAACGAAATATAGGAGGGAGGGGCACGTGGAAGCCTTAAGAAGCCGCTCCACAGGCCATTAGGGACCTGAGAACTAAAAGCTGCAAGCTTTAGTGAAGAACAGTACAGTGTAATGTAGTACAATAAAATACAATACAGTACAATACCGTAAAGGTTAGTACATATAGTATAGTAGGCGTGCAATGCTCGTGAGGTTTCTCGTAACGTCCACACCCTGCGGTCTTGAAATAATTTCACCTTTGGTTCGAAGGAGGTTTGGTGTTGGTTTGGCAGTATTGATTACCCTTTGTACAGTACTGTACTGTTCTGTACTGTACTATAGAGTACTGTACTGTAATTTCACGGCTACGATTCAAAGCATAGTTCAAAAGTAGGCGTTTCTATTGTAGGCCTTTTGTAGGCGCCTTTATCGCAAGTTGTGTTATGGGTTTTTCATGTGATCTTCTTAAATCGCTACTTTGATCTGCGACCGTCCGATCGTCCAAAAGTTGACGATAGTCCTATCGTAAGTTGTGTTATGTGCTTTTCATGTGATCTTCTTAGATTGCTACTTTGATTAACGACCGTCCTATCGTTCGAATTGACGGTTTAAATAAAAAAAACTTCAAAACTCACAGAAAAATAATTTTTTGTCCGAAAGTTTTTCAAAATTTAGACATGATGTTTAATTCTCTATCGATCGATGTGCAACTCAACCCTGTTACTATTTTTTTCATAGTTCAAAAGTAGGCGTTTTTATGGTAGGCCTTTGGTTGGCGCCTTTATCGTAAGTTGTGTTATGGGCTTTTCATGTGATCTTTTTAGATCGCTACTTTGATCAGCGACCGTGTGATCGTCCGAATATGACGGTGATAATATTTTTTTTTGGTCTGAATGTTTTAATTGGTCTAATTTTTGGTCCGAATGTTTTAATTTGTCCGAATAGGTCCGAATACAATATGGGTCTTAAGGTCATATTGTATGTTTTGCATACAATAGGCATATTGTATGGGCCTACTTTCACCTACTTTTGAACTAAGATTTTTTTTCATTTTGCGACCAATACAATATGGGTCTTAAGGTCATATTGTATGTTTTGCGTACAATAGGCATATTGTATGGGCGTACTTTCACCTACTTTTGAACTATGATTCAAAGGTTTTCTGCACGCGTTACGCAAGGGTGACGCCGTAAGATCACGACCAGACACAGTCCACTATTCGTAGATGCCACGTCAGCGATGGATATACAATAGTCCGCCTCCGGACAGAGGTCAAATGCAGACCAGTGAACGGCTGAGATGATACCTCTAAAACCTGTTATGGATTTGCCGAAGACCGATGCCGTACACACTGTGGGACCAAACGGTACTATACTGCCGGCGTACAATTACAGCAAATGGTGTGAAGTTAGGGTAAAAATTGACGGTCCAGATCGGTCACAAATTGACCGTCTCTGTGGTGCCGACGACTGTACGGCTGGTTTACCATAATCAACATGACAACATAGTTGGGAATCTGACCAAGTCGGTGGCAGATAGCCATAAAGTCTTCAGCAAATGGAGCCGTACATAATCGTACAAAAAAGTCATATAATCTTCAATCTGCTGCTGACAGGCGTCAAACGCGTCTCGTTTTCCTGTGAGGACGGCAGTTGGCAGAGTACTTTTTTTAGAAAAGCGAGTGGCAGTTGGCGCCGCCTGCGGCATTCAAGATCGGATGTTCTCAAAAAACATGATCCTACGGTTAGGAATGAGTCTTCTAAATTATGGAAAGTGAATCTGATCAGATGCTATCCTAATACTGACAAAAGATTTGGGCAGTTATAAAATTAATCTCGGATGTTTTTTGTGCAAGAGCAGAATCCGGGCAGATGTTAATGAATCAATAGTGAACCTGACTACCTGTACGGAACATACACGGGCAGAAAATGAAAGAAACTGCAGTACACTACGTCGGCATAAAAACGTTTCACCTGCCCTTACAGTTCATTCTGGCCTTTCGGGCAGATAAAAAAAATGTAAATGCAGACTTGCCGCACGGCTTGTAGCTAAAACAATATTCAGACTGCCCGAATGCAGCTACAGTACTGCAACAATCGATTTCGGGCAGACCAGAAAATTCTCCTTGCTGTCATTTTCAAATTTTGAAAAACGCTGTACGGCGAAGCAGAATCCGTACGTGCAGGAATCTTTCGACAAGAAAAGGACATAAAAACCCTAAAAGAGAAATCAGCTGCTGCAAACGGCAGTTTCCTTAGAATCCAGGAACAGAAACCGGAAGAATTCGGTCGAAAATCGTCTCTTTTTTTGTATTTTTTTCGTTTTTTTGCTTATTTGTCTCCTTTTCTTCCCTTCCTTCCTACTGTTTTCTTGTTTTTATTTCAGTTTTTTAAATAGACTCCGGTTTTTTTTTGTTTTTGTTTTTTTTTTCCCTTTGTTATTATTATTCAAGGAAAAACGAATTATTATTAGGTTTGTTCCTGTAAACCTGTAAATTGACCCAAAAAAAAACTTATTTTGACTCTTCTTGTTAAAGTATAACTTTGTTAGTATTCGGAGGCTGTTTTTCTTTTTTTTTTTCTTCTGAATTGACCAGAAAAATATATATTTAACTCTTATTGTTGTTTAACTCTTATTGCTATTTACTTATTTCTATTTCTTTTTCTTTTCTCATTTTTTTTTTGGCTTTTTTGTATAATGTCTTCAATTGAATGGAGAAATAAATTAAAATTAATAAAAATTATATATATAATAATATATAACTAATATATATATATATATATATATATATATATATATATATATATATATATGAGACGTTGAAAATAGGCATTTCTATCACTGAAAACATTCTACATATAAAAAAAACAAAATGATTTGCATTTTTTTTCATATTTTATGATTTTCATTATTTTTTCTATGTATATGTTAATTACTATCAATTAATATTTGAACCATTTTTTTTTCATTTTTTTTATTCCTCTGCTGTCAATTTCTAAATGTTTAATTATCATTTTTGATCAAATTTAAAATTATAACCAAATTTAAAATAATTAAGTTTCAAAAGAAGAAAACTTCAAAGGAATTCAAATTTGAAATTAAATTCGTATTTGAAATCGGTTTTAAACAGATTATTTCCATCTTTTGAAATTGGATAAAAAAAAGCTTATTTGTAATTATTCTTAACTGATGATTACCATTCAATTTTAATTTGAGAAAATAGTCAATAAATCTATAGTCAATAATTGGTTCTGAAAGTTAATTGGTTTTTTATGAGTTTATAAATTAATTAAATAATAAATTAATAAAGCAATAAATCAATAAGTTAACTGGCTTTGGTTATTATTTGCGATAAATATAAATGAAGGTTAGGAATTCATAAATTTAAGTTCTTTTTTTTTATTTTGTATTGGTTTTATTCTGATTTTGATGTCTAATTTTTTTTTTTTTTTTTTTCATTTTACATTCTTGCTAATTTTGATCTCATTCTGATTTATAATTGTATTTCTGTTTTAAATTCATTTTTGATTTTGATTTCTATTCTATTTTTGAAGTTTTTTATTTCTTTCGAGTTCTTCTTTTCTTTTGTAGATTTCTTTCTTTTGTTTTTGGGATGTTTAAATTTTATCATTAAATTATTATCTGATGTCAAAATAGTATTTCGAAAAGGTTAGTCTATTTTATTTATAAAAAAAAAAAAAAAAATGTGAATGAAATCATTGATTTAATCATGAAATTTCACACATTGCTTCAACAATATTTTACATTATTTTAACATTTTTTGTTTATTTTTTTTAAATCTGCGTCAAGCTACTCGAAATCAAAAAATATTCCTTCGGTTTTTTGTCAGAAAAATAAATAAAAAATATAAATATTGAAAAAAAAACCTATTTCTTTTCTTTCTGAATAATAAATAGAAAAATACGTCTAAAGAAAATATTTATTTATTTCTTTCTTTTCCTAGTCAATAAAAAATCTGTCAAAAAAATTTCACATTCATACCGTTCACGGGCATTTTTGTTTGTTTTTTTTTTTAATTTGCTTCTTTCAAAAAGTAATAGTCGTAATCAATCATTATTCATGTATATCTATTTATTCCTTTTTATTAAGACACAACTAAATAAATAAACATGTTCATTTACCCATAAGAAATCCTTAAAATTACAACATTTTTTTCCACAATCCACCTTATTTTTTTCTTACCCCTCGTCCCCTTTTCTTGTCTTCTTCCATCCCTCCCCTCGCCTCATCTCTTCTCTCTTTCCCTCTCCTTTCCCTCTCCTTTCCCTCTTCTTTCTCTCTATTTTTTCTTTTTCTTGTTTTAATTTGGACAACTTTTCCTTTTTAAAAGTGTTAAAAAAAGTCAAACCATATTTGACCATATCGACCATATTTTACTTTTTCGATGGACGACTCTAAATCAACAATATCGTGTTCGATGGTGGGACCCACCCAAGCCGAAAAATCCCTTCCTCCCCAAACTCCAATTACTATATTGGTGGGACCACAACAAACCCCATTTTCTATAAGTTCCCATATTTTGGAAAATTCTCTTTTTTTTCGGGCTCTCCTTAGTAGTCGATGGCAAGGGGACAGATGTCACACATCGCTGGAAAGTACAAACGGACAACTGACGGTGAAAGTCGATTGCGAGGAGGACGTGTTTCGTCTTCTTGTGCGACTAATGCAGTATGGAATGTACGGTTTTTTGTTTGTTTGTTTTTTTATTTTTGTTTGTTTTTCGTTTTTCGTTTGCTTGTTTGTTTGTTTTTTGTATTTTGTTTGTTTTCGTTTTCGTGTTCAAAATTTTGAACTAGAGATACTCTTGTCAAAATTTACGATTGGTTTGTATATTTGTCAATGTACAATTTTTTTTGGAGGATAACAAATTTTGATGATTTAAAATTACTCATTTTTGCAAACAAGCAAATAACAGTAATGCAATAACGGCAACAAGAAAGAGAAACAAAAAAATAAAAATAAAAAATGATTTAGTATGGTGGAACATAAAATGCCAATCGTATCCGTAAGTGTATATATCAGTTAAAGTATTTATTATTATTACTTTTATGATATTTTCATGTTTTCTGGTTTGTGTTTTTTCCTCTTATATATTTTTTATCTTTGCCAAAAACTATGGCAGGAATTTAATCATTTGTGACATTTGTCACATTTTCCTATCCACTCCATTTAAAGCATGTTATTTTTCATTCTCATACTTTTATAGTTCGTCATTTGGATGAGATTTTATAATCATTAATGATGGAAACGTTATTTTTTTCTGTTGCAAACCGATTTTTTTTATATTTGTTTTTTTGTTTATGTTAAAAGGTCTTTATCGATTCTTTTTGATTCAATCCGATTCAACTCTATTCAATCCTAATGATTGGACGAATTCAAAATAATTTTGAACAAAGTTGATAGAAGGAGCTCGACAGTTTTTTTAAACTTTCATATAGAACGACTTCACAAATAAATTTTACTTGTTACTTTTCTTGTCTTGCTCTTGCATCAGTCGTCCTGTTGCTTACAGATTTCTTTCTCTCCCTCACTCTCTCTCTCCCTCTCTCTCCCTTTTGTCCTCCCTCCCTCCCTCCCTCCATCCATCTCTCCCTCCCTCTCTCTCTCCCCTCTCTCTCTCTCCCTCTCTCTCTCTCTCTCTTGCAGATTTGCGGCTCTTCCATCGAACCTCGCACCCGACGTGATGTTTCGTCTCCAATGTGAAATGAATTATTTTGGGATATCTGTCTCCGATTTTCCTTCCTCTCTCGATCAAGAAGAATCCCCTTATAATCGGGATCTTCTCGCACGTGTGAGCTGGCAAGGAAGTAACCAAAAGGACGTGACGTGTCATTGTTCTTTTCGATTTCCGGAAACCGAATGGCTCGTAAGTCTCTTTCACTGTTATATTTTTTGTGGACGTTGTAGTCGTTTTGTTAATCTTCCCGAAGATCTTCTTTTTAAAGTATTATCTGCGGCCCAAGGATTAAAGAGACAAAATAAACTTTTTCCTGAGGCCGGTCCTCGTGACAAGTTTCGAAACGGTGTCGTCCGGTGTCAAGATATTTCTCATAGTCTTTTTCATGTGAATGATGTCGAAGGATTTTCTTGTCTTTCTTGTCCATCCTCGTCTTTTGCGGTTTGTCTCGAACCTTTTCACGCTTTTTGTGTCGAATGTCACGTCAATGTTTCGGTAAAGAATAATTTACCAAAATCTCAAGCTCTCGTGGGAAAACTTTGGCTTTTAGCGGAGGAAGCTTCAAGGAAACTTACACAAACCTAGGTCAATTTTTGTAAGTTTTTTTCCTTTTTGGGTTTCTTAGGGTTTTTTTAGGGTTTTTTCCCTCGTTTAACGCCTTGAGACCCAGGTAAACGGATGATTAGAATGATCCGAGAATGTCATTTCGTTTTCTATTCTTTTTATTTTTATAATTTTCCCAATTGTTGCTATTGTTTTTAGTTTTGAACCAATAATAAAGTGGCGTATTATACGATTAGTATATGGCCATAGCAAAGAAACTAAGGCTAAATATTAATTGCTTCACAAGAGCTGTAAATAGCAATTAGTATCAGTTGAGGTTATTTTTTCCATTCGGTTTAATTTTAGGGTTCTTATTTTCTCACTTACGATTTATTTAGGAGTAGGTTTTTTTACCGACGAGCGATATATGGAGATTATGGTTGTTCCAATGTTTAAAAAAAAAAGTTTTTCACGAAGTGTTTGGGACTCCCACTCCTTTTTTGTTGTTTGATAAGGAATAGGTTTATCTCCTTTCATTTTGTTTTCTTTTGTTTTATTTTGTATTGTTTTGTTTTGCTTTGCTTGGTTTCTAAATTTGTCCTTTTCAAGTTTTTTTCCTCAGGGTCATCGCACTTTTTTTTTTGTTGTTCTTATTTATTTGTCCATGTCTTTTTTTTTTTTTTTTTTTTTGTTTTTTTTTTTTTATTTTTTTTTTTTTTTTTTTTTTTTTTTTTGTTTTTTTTTTTTTTTTTTTTTTTTTTTTTTTTTTGTTGTTTGGTTATTATTTTTTACTATATGAGTGAAAAGTGAATTGCTGAAAAAAAAAAAAAAAACTAGTTAAAAAAAATTTGGAAAATTTTAGTGTGGATAAGTCTATTCCTGATTTAAATGTGTGGACGATGTCGAATCGCAAAAAACAATTTGTGATAAGATTTTTTTTTTAGTATTAATAATTGCTGTTTTGTGTTTAGAGGGGAAAATAAACTTGGGCGGAATTTAGTGTCATTAACGCTCATAACGATTCAATGTTTAGTGTAAATATGTGGATATCATTTTGCGTTCTTTTTATGATTATTTATGACTATGTAAAGTAACTATAATTGACGTGGACGATTGTGAACAGCAACAATAACTAAGTATTAGTTATACTACGACGCCTATCGATATTACCCTTGAGTATTTATTAATGTTAAAGCAAAATTAGAATTAATAATACTAATTAAAAATACTAATTTATTGCAAAGGGACGGGGCAGATTTTAGTCCACTTCCTTAAATAGTGCTGCTAACACTAATTTGTGATTTTTGCCAAAAAAAATTGCGACGCCTATCGATATTACCCTTGAGTATTTATTAATATTAAAGCAAAATTAGAATTAATAATACTAATTAAAAATACTAATTTATTGCAGAGGGACGGGGCAGATTTTAGTCTACTTCCTTAAATAGTGCTGTGCTGCTAACACTAATTTGTGATTTTTTCCAAAAAAAATTGCGACAATAATTAACTCCAATATCGATGGGCGGTGTAGTTTTGGGTTCAGAGGGCTTAAAAATCCGCAAAGAAATCAGTGTTATTTACAAACTTCACGATGTATTAAAAAGAACTTGCTTTCTTGCTTATTGCCATCAATATTTTATGTGGCTAGGTACACACACACCAAATAAAAGCATGAAAAACAACTACGAATAGTAGAAGTAAATCCCGACAACTATTTATTTTTATTAAGGACAAGTAGGGAGATTACCTGTGTACTTGACAAGCAGATCCAATACAAAAAGGAAACAAAAAGGATTAGACATTACTTATTTTTCAAAGCCACAAGTGTCATCATCAAATTAATGTATAGTTTGTTTTACTGTATATTATGTTTTAATATATAGTATGTTTTAATGAATACATTATTTTCCAATGTATATTTGTTCTAATGTATATTAGCTTCCAATGTATGGTATGTTTTAATTACTGTTGTTGATGTCCCTAAAGGCAGAAAAATCCAAATCGACGGCCCACCGGAGACCAAGACGAGAAATGTTGTCTAGTGTTTTTGTAACTTGTTTTAGAATGGTTTTGATAAATACACAAGTAGACACATCTTTCTATTTATTATCCTAATAAGCATTGTTTTAAGATCCTTTGAGATCTTTGGCAGTGACACAACATATAATTGACAAGAGGATAAGAGAACTTGGGCAAAAAACTTCGACCAACACTACGAGGGTTAAGAGGATTTTGTTCATAAAAAGTTAGAAACAGACCATGAAATTGTTAGAAAAATGATAAGTTTTCCAGTCTTTTACTTAATTTCCACGACAAAAACCGACCCACAAAATCAAATCGGTTTGTGTGAATCGACAAGATCTCCTCTCGATTGGATATTCGAGCGTAAACATATATTTTCTTGCTTTTACAAAAATAAACAAACAAAAGAAACGATGTATTTTTTGATAAAAAAGAATCACAAATTTAGATACGAGACTCAAAGTAGTACAAAAGAATCGAAAACGTTAAACAAACGCGATCATATTATACGCCTTTCTTTTTCCGACTACATTGACTAAATCGACTAAATCTTGTCCATAATTTACAATTCAACTACCGAACGGAACTGAAATGATTTTCCGTGATCCGAAAAGAACTCCTACTCAGACCCTAAAAATCCCTAAAAAAAAAAACACAAAATTCAACATTTCCACTTCCTCTATTTCCCGTTATCTAAAACACGTTCAACATTTCTTTCTTTCGTCTTAAAAAAAAACAAAAAGGGGGAGGCAGTTCCTTTGTCTTAAAACAATTGGCATTACAAAACAACATTTACCTTGTCTTTTGTTCCGGTATTGCGAATAAATTGGGTCCTCCGGTTCCTCTTGGAGGAGCAAAACCCAAAAGTTTTTGCAAATTCGGGCGAATGCTCATCGAACAGAGCATGTAGACAAACACCATCGCACAATCTGTTGCGTCATCGCCCGGGAGACTTCGATGCGACACTTTCTGCACGAAAAAAGAGTATACAAGAAAGAAAATAAGAGAATAAAGAAGAAGATAACAAGGGAATAAGGAAATAAGAGAATAAAGAAGGAAATAAGAGGATATAGAAGGAGATAACAAGAGAATAAGGAAGGAAATAAGAGGATAAAGAAGGAGATAACAAGAGCATACGGATATAAAAGGATAAAGAAGAATATAACAAGAGAATAAGAAAGAAAATAAGAGGATAAAGAAGAAGGTAACAAGAGAATAAGGAAGGAAATAAGAGGATAAAGAAGAAGATAACAAGAGAATAAGGAAATAAGAGGATAGAGAAGGAAATAAGAGGGATAAAGACGAAAGTCAGAGGATAAAGGAGATAACAAGGGCATAAGGAAGGAAATAAAAGGATAAAGAAGAAGGTAACAAGAGAATAAGAAAGGAAATAAAAGGATAAAGAAGGGAAAAAAGAGGAGAATAAGACATCAATATCAAAAACGTATAAGAAGAGGATAAGAAAGAAAGAAAAAAGAAGATCGGAAAATAATTAGCAACAACATTATCATAAAAGAACATATAATCCGAGAATAAGAAAGAAAAAAGGGCAGGACTGGCAACAGGAAGAAGACGAAAAAGGTTTAAAACGAAAACGAAAAGTAGAAAAGAGCTTTTGAAAACAAGCAGAGCCAGTTATAAGATTCATATAGACATAAATTTACCTGAAGGAAAGGGAACGGCTTAAATGGGAGCTTTGCGACCACTTTTCCGTCGAACAATGAACTCAAATAGCCGAAAACCACGAGCAATGTGATACTTGTCACAACTCCAAGCTACAAAGACGTGAAAAAAACATTGTTGCTGTCAGAATGTCTTCAAAATTAAGCTCGAAACATTGACATACCAAAAACTCTTATAACCGCAAAATCCCTGATTCCTAAAAACCCTGAAAAACTCTTGAGGACCCTAGGAAAACCTCAAATGCAAGTAAGAAAAAAACTCGTTACTAGAAAAACCATTAAGTCATCAAAACCAGAAATTAGACACAGACATCTACATTTTACACCTTTCAAAGCTACGAGGGTTACACCACCCCGCTGTTAAAGTCACTGAATAAATAGTGTTAACACATTACTAAAAATAGCTACACTAAACTATGTACAAGAGTTAGTGAATTATTAGCGATAACAGTTTATAAGACTTTTTCACTAAATTATGCATTAGAGTTGATGAATTATTAGAGTTAACACTTTATTATAATTAAATTAACTAAATTATGTTTTGTCATCTGGCTCACTATGGGACACTTAATAGTGCTACACATACTAATTTATAAATTTGAGTCAAAAAATACTAAATCGATTAGAGTGATTAACTCTACACCGTGTATTGCTATTAGTGTTAATGTTTTTTTCGCGACTTAAAACATCTTTTCTCAGTACATACTTGTCCGGTTTTTGATCTGAGACCGCCAATCGGATCCTGAGAATCTTACCTTTCAATCGCAACCGTCAGATCCACAATCTGACAAGTGTGTACGGAGAAAAGATGTTTTAAGTGGTGAAAAAAAATATCAACACTAATAGCGATTCATGGTGTAGTAGCGACGAGCGCTGTCGTGAATTGAAATGGATTTAGTGTGAATAACTCTTAACTTAGGTTTGGATGGTGTAGCTAATTATTTAACATCTCCTTTAATCGGGCTTATCGACACTATTTTACGGGTTTGTGTCAGAAAACTTGCAATTGAATTAGAGTTATCCACTCGAGTCATGATGGAAGGTTTAAAACTCAGAAAAGATGAAGCAATTCAACGGAGATCAACAAAATAATAGGAAAATCAACGAATTCCTGGAAAAACGGACGAGAATCCAGTAAAATTGAAAAACTAACGGTGAATCAAACAGCTCAGAGACAGTACTCAGAAAAAGGAATGAAGGCGAAACAAACAATAAGTAAATTAACTTTTACCCGTGCACACGTGTCCGATTTTCAAATAAAGACCGCCAATCAAAAAGTAAGAATTTCACCTTTCCACCGCAACCATCGGATTAAAGGGAGAAGGAGAGGGAACGGGAGAGGGAGAGGGAACGGGAGAGGGAGAAGGAGAGGGAGAGGGAGAGGGAGAAGGAGAAGACGTGTGTGCACGAAAAAAAATGAATTCAAACTTAAAAGGCCAAAAAAAACAGTGACACTAATAGCGAGACACGTGGCTAATAACTTTTTGCATTCATTCGCTGATTACTAATTTGTTGTGGATGGTTATTTTGTTAAAAAATATGAACAACATACAACCATTTGCCTTTATCTAATCAATACTTGATTTTATTAGTCAATATATACAACACAGTTACAGAATAATAAATCAATTATAAAAGTGAAAAACAAAAGTTAAGGCCTCAATAAAAAAAATTGCCAAACTGAGGGGACGGAGGGGGAGGCAGAGAGGGTAAGAAAGACAGAGACAGATAGAGGTGGAGGAGAAAAAAAAACCAGACAAAAAGAGAGAGAAAGAGTGGGAGAAAGGTCTAGAGAGGAGAGGGAAAGGGGAGCAGAAAGGAGAAAGGGAGGAGGAGGAGAGAGGGAGTGGGAGAGGGGGGTGGAACTGGGGGGGGGGGAGGGAGAGACAGACAGGCAGAAAGGAAAGAAAAGCAACCAGCAATGACCAGAGAAAAAAAAAATCGACAGATAAAAAAAAATGAGCAGAAAATTAATAATTCACAAAGAGCAAACATAAAAAATCAAAAATTTCAAAGTCAAATAACATCAAAAATGTAGCCCAAAAAACCCTTAAAAACCCCCGAAAACCCCCCAAAATGAAACCTGAAAATCCTAGATCCCTAAAAACACTGAAACCCTTTTAAAAACCCTAAAAAACCCGGGAACACCCCTAAAAACCAGTAAGAAACCCCAAAAAGAACCGGAAATCTCAAAGAAGAACTATAAGAAATGAAAAGAAAAAAAAAGGAAAGATAGGCATTGGCTAAAAAAGAAAGATAAAGAAATTGGTTTAGAAAAATATTGCTCCGGGCTTTTATGAGGTTTTTCGGATGTTTAGCATTAGGGTTAAAGAACGGATCCCTTCCCTCCTCTCCCCTCCCCTCCCCTCCACTCTCCCCTCCATCCTCCTCCCTCCCTCCCCCCCTCCCTCCCTCCCCTCCCTCCCCTCCCTCCCTCCCTCCCCTCACCTGAACCTTGGCCTGCGTCATATGACTGGTCGCCTCCTTGAGACTGGACTCGTATCTGTCTCTCTTCTTATCCCTCGACCCCCCCGCCTTGCTCCTCTTCTGCCGCCCTTCCACCTTCCTGCTGGTGCGCTTTATCACTGCCTTCATGCCCTGGTACCTGGCCGTACGGTACACTACAGTCCAAGCGACAGCCTCGATGATCAGCGCCGCCATCACCGACACACCGACCACCACTAGGGCGTCCACGTACGGCATGGCTGCCAGCTGGCAAGGTGGAAGGGGAATCTGCAAGGAAACCCTAACTGAGAGGGAGTCCTCGAGGCGAAGGAAACCCTAACTGGAATGGAAGTCCTAGATGAGGAGAAAAACTAGCTGGAAGGAAACCCTAACGGGAAGGAAACCCTAACTGGAAGGAAACCCTAACTGGAAGGAAACCCTAACTGGAAGGAAACCCTAACTGAAACAAGGAAACCCTAACTGGAACGAAACTCTAGGGAGCAAAACCCTAAATTGAATCAAACCCTAACTGAAAGGAAACTGAAAGGAAACTGCATGGAACGAAGCGAAAAAGGAATGTGGAAAGAGGGAAGAGGAGAGGAAATGGAAACTAAGAGGAAGACGCCTTAGGATGCTTTTAACTGTTTTGTTTACTGTTTGGGCTATGTAACAGTTTCCATGTACGCTATTACTGGCGACTACATCTCCGTAACTGTAAAATATAACTACAGTACTGTACTGTACTGTAGCTGACTAGATGTACGGAATTATCGAGCGACGACATCTACGCCGACAGAACGACATACGAGAAAAATATCATAAGATCACATCCTAAAATATATCGATTATTTATGGCTATCATGTATCGCTTCGTATCGCCACCATGTCAAGAACCAGAGGTCGCAAACGGTCAACCGAAACCGTGACCGACCGTTAACCGACCGCCCGCGCCGGATCCGGAACGGATTCGGTTGCAAAATTTTGGGGGTCGGGCGGTTACGGTCGGTTGACTCACCAGGAAAAAAAAAAAACGGTCAGTTACGGTCGGTCAAACAAAAAACCAAAAAAAATGAAAATTTTGTACTTTTTTTTTCCAACATTATTGTTCTTTGTACTTTTGGTATCGTGGAAGTACGTGGCATCATGATTAGCGTCGCAAATCTGACACGGTACTGTAGTAAGCTATTTATTTCGCAAATCAAGGGAACGCGACAAAGCGTCGCAAATCTGACACGGTAGTACACTATTCATTTCGAAAATCTTAGGGAAAGAGACAAAGCGTCTCAAATCTGACACGGAAGTACAATATTCATTTCGAATATCTTAGGCAACGCGACAAAGCGTCGCAAATCTGACACAGTAGTAACACTATTCATTTCGCAAATCTTAAGGAACGCGACAAATCGTAATTATTGGCTTATTCCGTCGTACATTGATTAATTTTGTACTTTTTCGGTTACGGGCGGGCACGGTTATTCGCGAAAAATCAAGATTCGGTTAATTTTTTTTTTCGTAAACGACGGTCGCTTAACGGTTAACAATTTTGGAGCGTGACAAAACTCGGTCGGGCGTCGGTTACTCAGATTTTGAAAAAAAAAAAAACGGTCGGTTTCGGGTATGATTTTTTTTGACTTATGCGACCTTTGTCAAGAACCCGATGAATATGGCGAAATCAGAACCGGAAAACTTATAAATCGATTCTCGCTGAAGGGACACCGATATATATCATATGCTGCCCAAGTGCCAGAGGTCGCAAAAGTCAAAAAAATTCATACCCGAAACCGACCGTTTTTTTTTTTTTTAAATCTGAGTAACTGACGCCCGACCGAGTTTTGTCACGCTCCAAAATTGTTAACCGTTAACCGACCGTCGTTTACGAAAAAAAAAATTAACCGAATCTTGATTTTTCGCGACTAACCGTGCCCGCCCGTAACCGAAAAAGTACAAAATTAATCAATGTACGACAGAATAAGCCAATAATTACGCTTTATCGCGTT
This sequence comes from Zygnema cylindricum, assembly GCA_037447655.1. Taxonomy (NCBI): domain Eukaryota; kingdom Viridiplantae; phylum Streptophyta; class Zygnematophyceae; order Zygnematales; family Zygnemataceae; genus Zygnema; species Zygnema cylindricum. Next base: position 40,470 of record JBBHKE010000040.1, on the reverse strand, counting down.
CCCTAAGATTTGCGAAATGAATAGTGTTACTACCGTGTCAGATTTGCGACTCTTTGTCGCGTTGCCTAAGATTTGCGAAATGAATATTGTACTACCGTACCATGTCAGATTTGTGACGCTTTGTCGCGTTCCCTAAGATTTTCGAAATGAATAGTGTACTACCGTGTCAGATTTGCGACGCTTTGTCGCGTTCCCTTTGATTTGCGAAATAAATAGCTTACTACAGTACCGTGTTAGATTTGCGACGCTAATCATGATATCACGTACTTCCACGATGCCCAAAGAGAACAAAGTACAAGAATGTTGGATTATAGGGACAGCACAAAATTTTCATTTTTTTTGGTTTTTTGGTTGACCGACCGTAACCGACCGTTTTTTTTTCCTGGTGAATCAACCGACCGTAACCGCCCGACCCCCAAAATTTGGCAACCGAATCCGTTCCGGATCCGGCGCGGGCGGTCGGTTAACGGTCGGTCACGGTTTCGGTTGACCGTTTGCGACCTTTGCCAAGTGCCTATCGCTATTAGGGTTGATCACTCTACTTCGAGTGTATGGATCTTTGACCCAGAGCTATAAACCAACATCAATAACACTACTTAAGTGGCCCACAACAATGGATGTAGTAATAAATAATCTAACATAACTAAGCTTAAGTGTTGAGTTAACGCCAATAATTCATTGACCTTAGTACACTGCCCACCAGTTTGTTAAGGATACCCTATTGGACGACCTATCCCACTGTGAGGACCTTCCGAAAATGTAAGTTTCCCAAGTGGCTTTCGCTATTTTAACTCGTTGTTTTGGGAAATATCCCTTGTACTTGGCGCGCACTCTACCCCCCAGTTTTTCTTTCCTTTCCTCACTTTCGGATTTTGATAATCGTCTATTATACGATTTTGCATCAACATGTTGGGCATAGTATTTTTGATCGTACGGAAAGGCTCCTCCCTGGTCGACGATTTGCTTTACAAGTCTATTTTAAGGGTCTTGGTCTGTGTCTTACTGTCACCATAGCACCGACCGCTTACTTCTGTAGTTGGGCTCTGATGACATTTATAATTAGTTCGAGGTTTGTGGTGGACGGTAGTACTATCTTGGCCCATGCGATCTCTACCACCGACAAAGGCTCATTACCATTTCAACAATCATCATTGTCTACACGTCAACTTTTGCTAGCCGAGTTCAAAGATGTTTTTCCTCCATTCTCTTTCCTCATCACCAAGAGTCATTCCCAAGTGCAACAACGTATCAACGATAAGGTAGGCGTCGCTGACTTCAAGAACCACCTTGAGGCGGTGACGGTTGCCGCGCGGGCTCGACTTTGCTCTTGTCTAAGACCAGACCTGGTGCTGGGGCTTGGCTCATCGCTGCCCAATTTTTGCCTCACTCCTCTAATCTTCTCGACAATTTTCTTCTGCGCTATGCTTACGTCTGAACTTACCACATCCCTCTCTCTTGGGAGAGCCTCATCGCCTTTGTGGCCAATCCATCAATGAGCAAGGCGTCCATTTGCTTCGTTGTTCACACGATGGGGAGCGTACAACGACACATGATACTGTTCGAGGGGTGCAATCACTTCAGTGGGTGGTGAAGCATGGTACTCAGTGAAACGTGAAGTGTCGCATATCCTTCGCAAGGTTCCAAGTCTAGGGGTGTACGTGGCCCACGCGTGGATCTCGTGTTTTTGAAAGTCGTAGACAGACCACTGGGGAAATTTGGTTCTCACTAACCCTACGGGATCCCAAGTTTCAACGCGTGCGGCATTGTTTATTGGTGTCGCGACTCGGGATGCAACGACCTCTAAAGTACGCGCTCACCATGACCCAACCGACAACTTCATACCATTTGCATTAGAGATATTTGGGACCTTGGACTTGTTGTTAGACAACTTCATCCGTGAGTGCACCTCAACGGTCTTTTGAAGTTAGGGGACTTGGTAGCCCTTTCCCAAACTCTCATGTCAACTTTTTACCGCCAACATATTTTTGTTGCCCTTCAATGGTCTCAAGCATTGCCCCTTACCCGATAAGCACGGTGGTGAACTTTGGTTGTGGACTGCGAGATTTACCTCCACGCCAGCTGGTGCACATTGACGATATTTGTCGTTTAGACCTTTAGTGTGGGGTTGTTTTAGGCTTTGGGCTGACGGCCCATTTTGGCCCATTTTGTCCTTTAGAGTTTTTGTACAGCGTGGTTTTCATTCCTCTTGTAGTTTCTTTCATTATTATTTTTTGTTTATATTGTTTTCGATGTTTTCGATGTTAGCGTTGCTTAGCTTTTGTAGTTTTTGTACGTATTTTTGGATTTTCCAACTCTAGCCTTGAAATGATTTTTTTTCCATTTCAATTAAATTTTGTATGTAGATGGTTGAACAATCACGACTTTCATAATATAATCTTCTTCTTTTTCTTTTTTGGCCTAAAATCATTAAATAGAATTAACAATTAACACTACAAGTGAATTACACCATGCCACTTATATGTAAATCAAGTTAGTATTTATAACCTAATTTCGCATTAACTCTCATAAATCTCTCATAATAACGAGAACAATACTTGTCCCTGGGTGGAGCCTGGGATGCATACATTGGATGCATGCGAAATCTTACGCTGAGAAAAACTATTGGTTGCAACTACACCCTGTATCGCTATTAGTGTTAATAATTTTTTCGCCACTTAAAACATCTTTTCTCCGTACACACTTCTCCAATTTTCACATGGAGACCGCCAATGGGAAGATGGGAATAAAAGCTTCCAATCGCAACTGTCAGATCCATAATCCGACATGTGTGTACGGAGAAAAGATATTTTAAGTGGCAATGAAAACATCAACACTAATAGCGATTCACGGTGTATTGGTTGCATGCAATGCATGCATGTGAAATTAACGGTCAATATCCAAACCTCCTTAGCCGATTCTTGAGTGTTCGTCGTTCCCCTCTCTCTCTCTCTCTCTCTCTCTCTCTCTCTCATATTAGTTTTTCCACCCCCTCTTCTTCTCTCCTTTTTCTTCCCTCCTCTCCGCCATCATGGTGGACGCGCGATCTCCAGCCGTTGAATTTTCAAATTCGGAAACTTTCGAAGATTGTAAATCTTACTTCGGTACGGGGTCAGTCTCGGAATCAGGTTCGGAATCGGTAGACGGACTTGAGACAAGAAGTGGAGAAGAAAGAGAGGGAGTGGGAGGAGGAGAGGGAGTGAGAGGAGGAGAGGGAGTGGGAGGAGGACAGGGGGAAGGAGGAGGCGATGGAGGAGTCAAAGGAGACGAAGGAGATGGAGGAGAGGGTGGGGAGCAAGGAGAGGGACGAGAGGGAGAAGAGGGAGGAGATGAAATGGATAAGGAGAGAGAGGAAAAGGGAGTCAGACATTGTGAGGGAAATAGAGATGGTTGAGGAATGACAGTGGAAGATGGAGAGGGAGAGGAGAAAAAAGAGGAAGAAGAAAGAGATAAAGTCAGTGAAGGAGACATGGCGAGAAAGGAGATGGAGAAGGAGAGGGAGAAGGAGAGGGAGAGGGAAAAGGAGAGGGATGGGGAGAGGGAGAGGGAGAAGGAGAGGGACGGGGAGAGGGAGAAGGAGAGGGAGAAAGAGGAAGCTAATCTCATTCTACTTATAAAAAATATCTCTATGGAGGTGGAGAGTCTTAAGTTGAAAATGGATCATATGTTGAGTTATACAAAAAGAAGGGTGGAGGAGATGGAAAGGGCCATTGTTAAGTTGCTAGGTGAGAGGAGGGAGGAGAGAAATGTCGGAAGTGGGAGTGAAGGTCCAAGGGGAAACGACAAAAATGAACCATGGAAAGAGGTCCATCCTCCTCCATTTTATATATTCGTGTTTTTTATTTTTTATGTCTTTTGTGTATTTTATTGATATTGTTGTATTATTTTTTTCGTTATTATTGTTATCAAATTTTTTGAAATCACATCCATTGGAATTATTGAAGTTTTATTGGAGTTATTGAAACCTCTGAATATATGAGTTTCATATAAAATAACAACCTAAGTGGGATTACTTCTACACATTTGGTATATGTTTTTGAGGTTTTTTTAGGTTTTGTTTCAGTTTCAGGATCAGCAATTAGTCTTTAGAATAGTGAGACTAATCATTTAGACCCCTTTTTCCAAACATGCAGTTGCGAGAAAAAACAGACGAGGAGGAGGAGGAATTAGCATTGGTATGTCTTTATTTCTGTCTTGTCTTATCGTATTCTCTTCTCGTATTATGTACCTTCACTTTCCCTCTCCCCCTTGAAGGAATCAAATTTGCTGTCCATGTCACAAGAAACAGAAGGTGGACCAGTACGCTTTTCTCCCGTTTTTTGTACTTCATTGGGACCGGCTGTGTTTTACTTCAGTTGGAGTTGTTTGTATTCTATTTCGTTTTAAGTTGTTTGAATTCTATTTCATTTTAAGTTGTTTGAATTCTATTTCTGTTTAAGTTGTTTGTTTTCTATTCCATTTTAAGTTGTTTGTTTTCTATTTCATTTTGAGTTGTTTGTATTCTATTTCATTTTGAGTTGTTTAAATTCTGTTTCACTTGGTCGTAAACGTGGTACAAAAAAAAATGAAACTACTAGAAACGAAACTGACAAAGTCCTATACGACAAAATTAACTTTCGCGAAACGAAACTACTAGGCGTAGGTCACGCGAAACGAAACTTCTCGAAGTACGGTACTACGCACGAAATACTAAAACAAACTATACGAAACAAAACCGACATACGTGAACTACCACGTGACCAAAACTAATCCACACTAACAGCGAACCAACATGACGTAAACGTAGATTCAATAATTGATATTTCTAACAATCTCCCTCTCAATGTTGAATCTATACAAAATCTTAACCAAACTTAAAACAATCCTAACTTAGGCCTTCCTCTCACAAAGACATCATACATAGCAGCTTTAGTTAACATGTCTGCTGCTTCTTCACCTGTTGGTACAAAAATGAACTCAATCTCACCAGAATTTACTAAGTCTCTCACAAAATGCCACTGAATCCAAATATGCTTAGTCTTTTATGAAACACTAGATTCTTAGGCAATGCAATACTAGACATACTATCTGAAAACAACTTCATACACTTAATAATAATTCCCAACTCACTTAACATCTCTCTTAACCAAATTGAAGCTTTGACAGCATGGCTATCCGCCATATATTCGGCCTCCGTCGAACTCAATGCTACCGTAGGTTGAAGTCTCGAACTCCACGAAATCGAACCTCTACATAAAACAAAAGCGTGATCGGATGTTGACTTTCCCGTGTCGAAGTCTCCACCCCAATCGGAATCGCAATATCCAAAACAATCTAACTCTGAATCCGCCTTATAAACTAAACCATAACTTAAAGTTCCAACCAAATATCTAAAGATCCATTTAACACTCTCCCAATGACACTTCTTAGGTGCTTGACAATACTTACTCACAATACTAACAACAACTGAAATATCTGGTCTAGTTCCAACACTAAGATACATCAAACAACCAACAACTTCTATATAAGGTACATCAATTGTTGGCTCACTTTGTGCTTTACTCAACTGAACTCTAGGATCCAAAGGTCTACTCAAAAACTTAGCATTCAACATAGAGAATCTAGCTAAAATTTCCTTACAATATTGTTCATGACTAAGTTTCAAAGAACCAGACTCATCTCTAATCACCTCAATACCAAGAATGTACTTAGCTTCTCCTAAATCTATAACTTTGAAGAATTTACTGAGAAAACATTTCAATTCTTGAATCCTTTCAAGACTGTCTGAAATCATTATAAAATCATCAACATACACAGTAAAAATAATTTGATCAACTCCTTCTCCTTTCACATAAACACCTAAATCCGAAAATGTAAGAACAAAAGCAAAATCCAAAAGTACCTTATGAAGACGAGTATACCATGTCCTTGGAGCTTGCTTAAGTCCATAGAGCGACTTCTTCAACTTCCACACATGTCCAGGTTTGCCCGAAACTCCTTCTGAAATCTTCATATAAACTTCTTCTTCCAATTCTCCATTTAGAAAAGCAGTTTCCACATCCATTTGGTGGATATGCTTTCTCTTAGCAGCAGCAATCGCAATAATCATCCTTAAACTATCAAACTTAACCACAAGTGCATATGTTTCTGTATAATCTATACCTTCTTTCTGCTGAAAACCTTTACCAACTAATCTTGCCTTATATTTGATAATTTCACATGATGCACCCGTCTTAGTCTTAAATACCCATTTACAATCAATAGCTTTCTTTCCCTCAGGTAAAACAACTTTTTCAAATGTTCCATTATCAATAATAGACTTAAGTTCTTTCTCAAAAGCTGGTTTCCACTTTTCTTTCCAATCACTTGATGCTACAGTTTCTAAATAGGACGTAGGATCCCCATTCAGAGACTCACTCAGTAATTGCTATAAAAGAAACTCATTTAACCTAGCATATGAAATAAAATTAACCGACTCATCTTTTGCATTCATATGAAGGGTTAATCTCTCAGGAGCCTTTCCTTTATTCGCTTGATTACTTCTCCTAACAACAACTTCTTCTTCAACAACATCATCTCTTTCACCCTTCTCACTTATAGATGACATACTACATTGACTTCTTTGTCTGCTAAGGGATCTTTCTCTAGACTTAGAACTTTGACTTCCATTCTCACTTTTCAAGCTTTCAGAATCAGATTGGGAAGATTCAAATCTCTTACCAATTTTAATTGATTTCTTTTTTTTCAATGGAATTTCTTCATCCTCCTCTTCATCACTCTCGTAATTAATTTTGAACTCCTCCAAATTGCTCTCTTCCTCAAAATCCAAACTTTCTTCCTTATCTTTTGTGAACTCCATTGCTTTCGCCAAATTTTCGTGAAACTCCACATTCCTCGATTCGACAACAGTCCGAGTAGCGGGAAAATCCTGTATTGACTTGAATTTTGACTATACCCAACAAAGATACCCGTCCATGATCTGGGACTGAATTTTCCGGCTCGGTATCTTTTCTCGATGTTCGGCTCGATATCTTTTCTCGATGTAGACAGTGGCTCGACATCCCCAAATCCTCAAATGTCGAACAGATGGAATCCTGCCACTCCACAATTCTTCAGGCGTCTTATCTCCAGAAACCGAAGTTAGTCTTCTGTTAAAAATGTAATTTGCTGTAAGAACAACTTCTCCCCAAAACCTCACACCATGTTTAGTGCTTTGCAACATAGCTCTAACCATCTCTTGAAGTGTCTTATTCTTCCTCTTAGCAACTCCATTAGACTCAGGTGAATATGCAGCCGTAAATTGCTGCTTAATACCTCTTTTTTGACAAAAGCTTTTAAAAACAACAAATTCTCCTCCATTATCTGATCTGACTGCTTTTAACTTTCCATCCGTTTCTCTCTCATCCATTACAACAAATTCCCAAAACTTATATAACGATTCTGACTTATGTTTCAACAAATATACCCAACTCTTTCGACTATAATCATCCACAATTTCAAAGACATATTTATGTCCCTCTAGACTTAATGGTTGGACGTCTCCACATAAGTCTACATGAACAAGCTCAAGTGGAGCACTAGCTCTATACTTCACATCTTTTACAGGATGAGATTTTCTTATTTGTTTCCCTTTGCTACAACCATTACAACCTTGAACTTTTTCTCCTGATACACACTCTAATCCTCTTACTGCTGCACTTTTCATCATATTCTTTATATTAGACTCAGAAGTATGACAAAGTCTATGATGCCATAAACTTAGATCTCCTCTTTCAGAACTTACAACATTAACTGAAATTAATGAACTCTGATCTTTCTGTGGTCTAATCCATTTTAACTTACTTTGCATACAATCAGTTACATAACCTTCTCCAAATTGATTTCCTTCTCTATCTTGGAAAACTATTCTTCCATTTTCAAAAAAGATTACTCTACCACCATCCTTTGTATCTGTGGAACACTAACAAGGTTTACAACTCCATCAGGAAAATACAAAATATTGTTCAAATTCACTTTTCTTACAACAACTTGACCATTCATATTCTTAACAGGTAAATCTAATCTGACAGTTCCCACCGTATCTATTGGAACAACATGTCCACTAGCAACCGTAATAGTCTTAGGAACTGTAAGCTTTCTCAAATCTGTAAACAAACTTAAATCACTGCAAACATGATGAGTTGCACCTGAATCAACTATCCAATCTTTATAACTTTGACTCCCACATACGGAATTCGCAGAATTGATAGCAACATTTCCATTTTCTTTCATTATCATAGAAAAGTTTAGAGACTTATCGCCTTGATCGTCATGAAAATCTGAATAGTGGGTTTGATGTCCTCCTCCACGTGATTGTCCGAATCTTCCACGACCTCGTCCTCGATGTCCACCTCGATCTCTTCCTCTTTCCGAGTAGTAAGATGATCCTCCTCCATTTCGTTGAAAACACTGAGCACTAACATGTCCCCATTTCCGACAAATATTGCATTGCTTTTCCCTATCCGGACAGTTAGTAGCCATATGTCCTTCCTTATTACACTTATAACAAATAACATGATTTACATCACCTTGATCGCTATAACCTTTTCCAAATCCTGAATACTGAAAATTGTTTCTACCCCCTCTTAATCTAAACCTTCCTCTACCTCCACGACCACGTACAGAATATACCTCAGACGTGTCAGTGAGGTTTACATTACTATTTCCAAATCCTCTACTATCTTTCTCTTTACTCTTCTCTGCTCCTTTTAGAAGGTTAATAGCAAAATCAAAAGTGGGTTTCTCTGTAGATCTTATAACTTCTACTGTAACATCAAACTTAGATGGTAATCCATTCAGAAACACAAATACTTTTTCATCTTCAGGGGGAAACTTTCCTGCGCTATTCAACTGCTCTATCAAAACATTAAATCTTTTTAGAGCATCATCAATCGACTCATTACTTTTCATCCTAAACTGAATAAAGTCCTGAAATACATAATTAGACTTAGTTGCAAATCCCTTCTCATACAAATTTTGTAGATGGGTCCAACAAGCATGAGCCGTATCATGAGTTAACATATGTTCATGAACTGAACTACTACTACTCTGAAGTAATGCAGTCATAGCTGCCATATCTTTAGTATCCCACTTTTTCCTTCCTTTTTCATCTAATGGTCTTTTCTCTTCTCTTGTAAGTATTTTCCACAATTTCTTTGGAGTAAAGGTTCCTTGAATATATCTCTTCCATACAGGATAATTATTTCCATTAAGCATGATAGTCTTAGACGACACCTTATAATCTGACTCTTCATCTGAACTCGACTCATCATCATCATCATCATAAAAAGGTACTTTCATTTTGCCCTTTTTACTCTTCTTAGAACTCTCATCATCTGAATTGCCCCCAAAGGTAGGAGTTTTACCAAAAGATTGTCCTTCTCTTTTTGCCTTTAGAAATTCGTAAAGTTCCTCCATAGTCGTTGGATCAAATTGAATTGTGAGACTCTCCTTCGCCATTGATAACTTCTCCGATTCTCCAACCAAAGTTGACTTCAGTGTCTTCTTTCTTTGCGGAGTATTCCTCCACAATAACTCGTACGGCTAAAGTTTTTGTCAAAGTTCCCTGAATTTTAGGGGCAAAAAGACAGAGAAAAGTAGATACTTTAATACATGGGGACGTACCCTAAGTTTTACATGAAAACGACAGGAAAAATCCCTTACTTAGGCACATGGAGACGCACCCTAATACAAAACAAAAACTTCAAACTTAGAGCATTATTCATGCAAACAGTTATAGTAAGCGTAAAGATTTGGAGCAGTCATTAGATTTACTTCAAAGCTTGAGCATAATGCTTAGTGTTTATCCACTCTAATACGGAAAGTAAACTTAATTTCAAGGTAAATATGCTTATTATACTATGCTTATTATTTGTTTTAATACCAAATGTGAACTTCAAACTTTACAGCATATATGCTTGCTAGCAAGAATCGTCAATTAAGGCGTATAATACATATTTTGTACAAAACATGCAACTTCAAATTTGAAGCGTTTATCCATGCTCGCAAGGTAAGTCAGCGTAGAACTCCCTGCACTTATTAATTATATTTTAAAACTTGACAATGCATCGAGTGTATATCCTTGACGCGCCAACTTATGACTCTCAACGCTTAGTCGTGCTAATACAAAGCGTCAACTTGAAGCTTAGGGCATTTATCCATGCTAATAAGAGAACCAGTTAACAATCAACAACATTCAAATGAATGGCCTCCATGTTTATCAATTTGATGTGGATAAGTGAAATAAATAAAAAATTAAAATGTTTGCGTGTGTTATCAAGAAATGACGAAAACTTACAGGTCACCTTCACAGCGGTTACGAAAAGCAAACTTCAGAATTGACAACGTTATCCATGTTAGCAAATAACATAAAGTATATGGCCTCCAACACAAATCCATTATAACGAGAAATGTGGAATGCATATGTAGAGCAACTACCAACGTCAACATAAAACCTTCAGACTTTGTGTTTGTCCAAGCCTACGGGAAACGCGAGGTAGGCTCAAATCGTTTTGACGTGTTAAACAACTTAAAGCCTTCATCTATGATAACAAGTGAAGTCGACAAAAGGTCAAATTTGTTTATCCATGGAGTTTTTTATGGAGAAAGATGTTACTATTTACCCGTGTTTCGAGGAAATAGCACGTCAAGTTTTATGGCGGTTAATCTCTAAGACTTGTGTTATGTAATGATATAAAATATGACCTTCAAAATTTGAAAGCGATGTCAGCATTAGACTTATTGTGGTTATCCAAGCTAACTTTAGTGTTATATATCACTTATAATGAAAATCCTGAAAGCGACCCATGAGCCACAATAAAACAAGTGCTACCGCACACCAAAAGTAGCCAAAAACACAAAAAAAAGTTAAATCATTCATATGGTTTTGTGTTTTGTAAATTTACAAATAAGTAACAATTTTTACTTTACCCAACACTAATATCTACTACAAAAACAATCAAAAAGAATTTGATGCGTTCATTTCAATAAATCGAAGGCTTTCAACTCAAGAACACACGATACAAATTGAGAGCTTTACCCATGTTAACCACATGAATAAGAAACCCCAACTTGAGGTGTTTGACATTTTCAGACTTAAACATATATTGATGGTGTTCAATTCCTTTCTCACTGTACTTATACTTTTCTGTATATTTATATTAGCATGTCCTTAAATGTCAATTATTTGTACAAAACTTGTACTTGAGCTATATTTACATGTCTTTCATGATCGAATAGAAGTATGGGTCAAGTCGCGACAAAATGTCTTGGTTTTGTTCATTTTCTTGAAAAAGTAATTATCACTTTTTCAGTGAGCCGGGCAAAAAAAAAATGATTTTAAACCCCAACTGCTGTCCAATATTGTGTTGTTATGCTTGGACGATCAAAACTACACAAAATTTGCATAGAGGAATGTTACACTGTCCACGGGAATGTATTTTACATGGAAAAATGCTATTAAAAATGCTATTAGAAACGCTATTAGAGCATTTATCCATGCATTAAGAGTGGATTACTCACCACCCTAAGGAAACAAGCAAAACTTCACAAAGCTTCTCTCTCACTTTATTCATGTGCCAAACTTCACGATACATGAATTGTCAACATATTAACAAGCTGAACCATCATCATCGAAAGTAGGTAGTTAAACCTTTTGATTGTAACCAAAAATGCTGATGTCAAAAGATGCTGAAAACCTCAAAACTATTGTTTCATACAATGTTCAATACCCAACGTACCATTTTCATTATCTTGACAGCCTCAAGCTGTCGTCCTGTACAATGTTTAAAATTCAAAGTGCATGTGATCAACATAGGCTACAACTATCTACATATCATCCTCAGGTAATACAGCTTTGACCGCAGCTATGGCTGCCCCCAACCCATCCTTTGTGGATTTCGTCGGTTTCAATACTCCAAAATCTTCTTGCCCTGCCTTGTTTATTGCAGCAGTGCTATTTCTCTCTACCTCTACCCCATTATTTTCAAAACAAAAATGTTGTTCTCCTTGCTGTTCTTCTTCCTTTCCTTCGTCCTTCCCTTTATCTGTTTCTTCAACAACAGGAATATTTACAGCTGTTTTGTTGTAACTTTTCCTTTCTATAGTTTCCTGCAAAATATCTCCTACACTGATTTCCACTCTCTCTTCCACCACTGTCACCACAGAAACTTGGAGTTCTTGTGTACAAATTGCATTTCCAGTTGTACTTTCTTTTCCCTGTTTTCCTGACAGAGAAGGATTTTTTATCCCTTCGGCAATCCTACCGATGCCTGCTTCACCTGGAAAGAAGTCAGTAGTGCCTTTATTTTCTTCATTATCTAAATCTGCATTCGCTAAAGCTTGAATATCTAAATCTTTAGTATCAGAATCTTTAATATTAAAATCTTTACTATCTGCATTTTCAGCTCCACGAACGTTTAAAAAGCTACCAGTTAGGGTTTCCATGGCTGCGTCTGCCATGGCAGCATCAAACTCATTCACTGCTGGAAGTCCAAATTGTTTTCCAGAAACTGCCCGAACTCCTTTTTCAAAATCACAAATATCACCTTTTTTAAAATCACAAATGTCGCTACTTGGGACTTCTAAACTACTCAACTTGCTCTCAGGTTCCAAACGCTTACCATTCTCCTTTTCTAACAACTCTCCATCCTTCCTCTCCAAGCCCTCTCCCTCCTCTCTTGCCACTTGCTCTCCATTCTTACCTCTGCTCTTCACCTCAAAGCCATTATCAGTTTCCGTTCTTAAATTCTCTCCACTTCCTTTTCGCATACCTCCAGCAAAACCTTCCCCGAGCCTTTCTCCATACCCTTCTTTATCAGTCACAGCACTGTCTTCATTAAGTGCTTTCTGTGCCGATTGAAATTCGAACACCTCTTCCTCATTTGCAAAAGAGACGTTTGTATGAGGGAGATGTTTATATTCCTTCTCCATGCTTTTTGCCTCAGAAAGAGGCAAAGGCGGTAATACTGCACTTTGACCTAATTGAAGCTGAAAATTCCCTCCCTCTTCAAAATTCCCAGGCGCGTGAAAATCTCCTCCCTCATGAAAACTCCCTCCCTCATGAAAATTCCCTCCCTCATGAAAATTCCCTCCCTCATGAAAATTCCCTCCCTCATGAAAATTCCCTCCCTCGAGAATATTCCTTCCCTCATTTGCATGAGAGAGATATTCTTTTTGTACAGTTTCAGCGTCAGGAATTGGCGGAAAAGCCGCCGATTCTCCAAAATGAGCGCCATGAGCCAAATCTCGGAGGGCTCTGAGAGCAGGGAAGGGTTCAGCGCCAGCTTCAGCTGTCAAACCCTGCAGCTCACTGGCAGATGCAGCAGCCATAACTACTGTTCTCAACTTTTTATACTTTTAACAAATTAAGAATTGTAAAAGCAGCTTATCCCTCTCTCGCTCTTCCCCCACCCTCTCTCTCTCTCTCTCACTCTCTCTCTCTCTCTATCTCTTTCTCTGTTTCCCTCTCTGTATCTGTTTTCTCTCTCTATCTGCTTCTCTCTCTCTCTCTCTCTCTCTCTCTCTACCCGTATGCGTATGTCTCTCGCTCTTTACGCCTCTCTGTCTCTCTTTCTTTCTCTAAGTCTCTCTCTCGTTCTCCCTCTTCTCTCTCTCTCTTTCTCTCCCCTCTCTCCGTGTGTCTGTTTCTCCCACTCTTCCTATATCTTCCCCTCTTTGCCCCTCTATCAACTTGCCCCTCCCCTGCTAAAGAAAATAGTGTAGACTTAAGCGAATCTCCAGGTCAATTTATCTTCCAGCTGCTTTCTTTTTCCTCTTCAATCCTTTTTCTGCAGCAAGTTTTGGCTGCTATATTTCCTCTTCCAAAGGCATTGTGTCACGTCACGTTTTTTTTGCTTTTGACTCCGTTGTCACGATTCGGACACAGGAGGCATGAGAAAACAGTCTGCGCTTACAACGTGTCACGCAGGGCAGTTTTAGAAAATTTTCAGCGGTATCTCCGACAATCTCGGAACCAATGAGACTCCGTTGAAGTAGAAGTCTCGGGCTCGTAGAATGCTCCAAAAAAAGATCTTTTAGTTGAGTTGGCACATGTACACTTCCACGTGTCGGCTACAGGCAGTAAAGCACTTCTGTGCTATACCGCGAATCGCTATCAAGATTTTAGTGAATTATTAGTGTCAACGGGTTATTGAAAATAGCTTCACTATAACCTGTTTCAACGCGTGGTTAACTTAAAAAGCTAAACTAAACAGGATAGCACATTACAGCACTGTGAATAGCGATGGGCAGTGAACAGTACAATCGAACATTGCTCATTTGCTCTACATTACTGTACTATGAATACAGCAACTGTGGCCGAACTGTAGCCGAGCTGTTCGTTCGTGAACTATACCGTCATTTTTCACTAGCGTTAACGGTAACAGCGATCCACAGTTATTCTTTCATCTTCTGAAAATTAAGCAACTGGGTGTTCGAGTGTCGCCTAATAGAAATGTACCTTGTGACGGTCTGACCATTGAGCATTGTCCTTTCCGGTACGGTCAATCTGAAATTCTGAATGGTCCGGAACTTGAAGCCCTAAAGGTACAGCATCTACTTGGATAGAATATCCGAATCAGTACGTTGCGCCTATAAGATGAAATCCGTCCCTAATAGTGCACCGAGTTTGTACAGTGATAAGTTTGTATTAAAGCGAACCATTATCCAGCATTTGCAGAACTAAGAGTGCACCGAGTTTGTACAGTGATAAGTTTGTATTAAAGCGAACCATTATCCAGCATTTGCAGAACTAAAAGTGCACCGAGTTTCTACAGTGATAAGTTTGTATTAAAGCGAAGACATTATCCAGCATTTGCAGAACTAAGAGTGCACCGAGTTTCTACAGTGATAAGTTTCTATTAAAGCGAACCCTTATCCAGCATTTGCAGAACTAAGAGTGCACCGAGTTTCTACAGTGATAAGTTTCTATTAAAGCGAACCCTTATCCAGCATTTGCAGAACTAAGATCATTACAGTTACTGCTAGTCAAGAGCTCTGCCTAGCCAAGAAAGCTTACGACGGCCATGGAAACTTCAGCCATGCCTGCGTGTAACATTGAAAGTATTACTGAAAACGAAATTGAAAATGAAGATAATTTTATGAGTGAGGAAAGGCAATCAGCAGAGACTCTGCATTCCTCTTCTCCTTCTCCTTCTGGAAGCCATGGAAGTGATAAGTGTGGTTCGCAACCTAAGGAGACAGGCGATGTTCCAAAGCCCGAGGAAGTAGAAGCAGTTATTTCGGAAGTTCTGGCATTTTCTGAGAAGAAAGATCGTACGGAAGAAGCGGCTGAAAAAGAGAAAGACGGTGCCGAAGAAGAGAGAGGTATGACTACTGATGATGACGTCACTATTGGTGATGACGCCAATGCTGATGATGACGTCATGCCATCTTTTCGTGAATCTTTTTTAAACACTTTTCAGGAAACAATAGCTGTATTGGAAGGAAAAAAAATACCTAAATACGAAGTCTCTGAAGCAGAATATCAAGAATTTTTGGCCCAGGAAGATGAGATTCAAAAAGAAGAGGAGAAGAGAGCGATGGCCAAATTGGCTGAAACAGTTTTAAATGAGGCTAAAAATAATGAATCTTTGACCAGAAATGAAAATGCATTGGATGGAACAGCAAAATCATCATCCATGGATTCTGAAACTTCTTTCTCAAACAATGGACGTTTGGATTCTCTTTCTGCTGACTGTGAATGTTCTGTTAGTGTTAGTAATAGCTCTCAGTCAGAAGAGAAAAAGGATTTTGACGAAAAAAAGGTTTTTGCTGAAAATTTTGGCGAAGTTACTTCGCAAATCGTAGCAAAACCATCGGACAATGATTCTTCCATTTTCGAAAATGATAAGCGTTCGACTAAAAAGCTGCGAGCTTCCACCAGAGGCTTAATATCAAGTGCGTTTCATTCAAAATCGTCAAATTCGTCAAATTCTTCTGTCGATGATTCAAAAACTGGCAATCGAATGTCTAAAAAAAATCTCCCTCCTTTTCTCACGCCCTCCTTCTCCCCCGCTTCAATAGCTTCTTTAAATAGCAAAAAGGCAACTGCGTCTAATAACCAGATCCATACTGATAATCATGACCATAACGATAGTCATTATGGCCATAAAAGCTATAAACAATCTGATGTTGCTCCTAAATCTGCGAAAAAAACATCTATTATTATTCATGGTAACTCAGACACCATGGCTGATTTATCCAAAAAAGAAAGAGTTGTTCAAAAGGTGGTCGTCAAAAAAGGAGTTTCTTTGCCTGCAAGTGGTCAAGCTGATCATTCCTCTCAGAGCAGTCAAAATCCGCATATGAAAAGTACGCAAGAAATAATTTTACAACCAGAGGAGAAATCAGCAAGCCGATTAAGGCTTTATCCTGAGATTCATTCGGTTATGACTTCTGAACCAATTTCCAAACGGATTTGTGAACCTATTTCCCAACCAATTTCTGAACTAGTTTCTGAACCAATTTCTGAACCAGTTTCGGGACCCTCCGAACCAATTTCTGAACCAGTTTCTGAATCAAATTTCAAACCAGTTTCTGAACCAAATTCCGAACACATTTTAGAGTTGGAAAAAAAAGAACTATTAGAGCATCCTCAAGCCCAACCTTCTCGGAATGTAGGTACTTTATTCAAAGGAGCAATATTCGGCATTACAGGATTAGTTCATGCATTAGGAAAGCAAAAGGAGATTCCATCCTCTAACTTTATTTCATCATCTAGTTTTTCTGTTCAAAAACCTAATCAACCTTTATCACATCTTCGGCTTTCACAAGGAATAAAGAAGGATATTGCTACAATTCCTGAACAACAAAATTCACAAACTCACTCTTCTTATCCGTCTCTTTCAACTGAAAGTTCAGAATTCTCTCACAAAATTAGTCCCCCATCACGAGTTAGTCTATATCCATCCATTGAGGCATCACATGAGACTGTTGCAGGACCCTTTTTGGGGAAAATAGGAAAGCAAAATAGTCAGAGGGATGAATCTGGGGTGTTAAAGGAACCTTCTCCTCCTCCATCACACAACAATAGAAAACAAAGTCTGTCCTTTACAACGTCAAACGACCATTTTACAAGCCCATGATTCTCTACGAGAAGAGGTTCTATTCGGAGTTCTGGAGGAGGAGACACTGAGTATGTTCTGCACATGGGCCCATCACTCGCCTCCCATTCTGTTTCTTCTATTTCTTCCATTTCCTCTATTTCTTCTTCTTCTTCTTCTCCTTCGTTTTCTTCTCCTCCTTCTCCTCCTTTTTCTTCCTTGTCTTCTCCTCCTTCCCCTTGTTCTTCTCCTTCTCCTCCAACTGAATCAGCAATAAGAGTCAAATCTCAAATAGGAAATCGCATAGCGTCTTGTTTTTCTAACCCTAAAGGTGCAAAACTTAACACTCCATAAGTTTATGGCATTGTTAACAGGTAGTTTGAAGGCCGCCTCGAATGATCCGAGAGATCCAAGACACCCAGATTCAATCGGTCAAATTTCATTTTTATGTGAATCTCCGAATTCTTCTCACGACGTTAATTTTCCATTGCCAATGAAATCTGAAGTCGGAGATGACTCTGGTATTAAAATGAAATCCGATCAGGGAGCTGGTTTCCTTTGTGAAAATTCAACCAGAGGAGGCGACGGAGAAGAGAGAGGATCTTGTACTACTGCGGAAGAACAAATTATTTATCCAGAATGTTTTGTTTTGGTCCACAATGTAGCAAAAAAACACAATATAGGAACCCTTGCAAGAAGCGCTACAGCTTTTGGAGTAAAGCAATTACTTCTGATTGGAAGACGAGACTTTAATGCTTTTGGAAGCCATGGCTCGACCGACCATGTTGACTTCCAACATTTCCGGAGTCTAGTCGAGGCACAAGCATATCTTAAGGTACACTCCCCATCGCTGTTAGTGTAAAGGAATTATTGGTATTAATGCGAAATCAGTATCAATTAACGTAGGGCAGAGTGATGTGGCCAATTTAGGGGCACTCCTCCCTTAAATAGTGTTATTAACACTATTTTATAATTTTCAAGTCGCAGTCGAATTAGAGTTATCAACACTAATAGCGATGGGCAGTGTACATTTCCTGTTTAGGACACTCTGATTGCAGCAGCTTTTTTTATTGAACGCTATTAATTAGGAATAAAAACAAACCAATTGGTTAATGTTCAACTGATGATTGTATGAACAAGATCAAGCTTTTGATAACTCGTTGTGAGTTCATTAAACTCACTTTCTGTACAACCGTTCAATTCTCTCTTTATGTTCAGAAAGTTTGAATATACTGAGTTAATCGGGGAATCTCAGTTCTGTTTTTAGAAAATGGAATGGAATGTAAAGGGTCGTACTAATTCTATGTCTGCAGTCTGCTTTTTTTCTCCGACAAGTTCCTTTTTCTTCTTAAGGAAAAAATTGAGTTGGATGTGGCGTTGTTCTGAATTGAAGAGAAAACTATTGCAGGAAAGACAATGTGAGATAGTTGGAGTGGAGATAGTGGACTCGGCTCTTCCAATCCACGAGTTTCCTTTCAAAGGAAGCACTGCTTTTCTTCTTGGAAATGAGGTAAACAAACAACTGAGATCATGTCACAGCTTTATTTTCTCGTGTTCTTTTCTTCATGCCACTCTAGTTTTTAGCCGACCCGTTTGGATCTTTTTATCTTGTCCCTTCTTCATTTTGATGGAAGAAAGAACGGTAAGGGCGTTCTACGGAAACAGAACGCTTTCTTGCAGGTAATTCTTTTTAGGAATTTATTTTGCATAATGTAGGGTTTGATCAAAAGTTGTGAGTTATCGATAGGAATTCTGCGCAAATCATGTATATGATTTGCAATACGTACCGCATATTTTGCCGGACTTTATTTTCTAAATTTCCAGATAAAGGAATTTGTTTGTGATGACCATCAATATCTGAATTATGGGTCCCATCACTCATTCTGAATTAATTTCAGGATTTTAGAGCCTGATCTTTAATTATAAGCCTGTAATTACGTTGTTTCTCATTTTTGTATTTATGTTTCTCAAACCCTTTCATCTGTTACATACATTTACGTGTCAAATGTCTGTAATTTTTTTTTTTCCATTTTTACAGTTTTTGTCTGTCAAAGTCTGTTTTCATCGTTTATGTTCATTTTAATTCAGAAGTGAAAGCCTTTCATCTGTTATGCATTTACAGTTCAGAATTCTGTAAATTCATTATTTTATAATTTCATAATTTATCTTTATCAACAGCCTTTTATCTGTTATGTTCATAAACTCTAATGTTGCCTGTCTTTTGGATGCAGGGAACGGGACTGTCCGAGAAAGAAATGGCAATTTGTGATTCTTTTGTCTATATTCCACAGTATGGTGCCGGGACGGCGTCACTCAATGTCACAGTGGCGGCATCTATCGTCTTACAACATTTTGCAGGTGAGTCGTTTTTAAAGCCCACCTGAGAGAGGATCACCTTTAACTGCCAAAAATCTTTATTTTTGTAATGGAAACCATGCACGGGGAGTAATTAGAAGCGAATTACACTAGTTTGGCCGGTTTTTTGGTTGGCCCTTGAACATAAAATAACGTTAATGATACTAATTGTTTTCTTAACGCTAATTTGGTTAACGGTTTAAAATAGTCTATCGCCGGGACGTAAAATAGAATTAATAACACAAATAAACTCCACGCTATATATTTTTTACGATTATTAGGATTCACAGTGTAGTTTCTCTATAAAGAAACCGCCAATAACTCTTTTTGTGTGAAGGAAACATCAGTATCTCGCTTTCTATAAAGGTAACATGAGTGTATCTATTTTTCTAAAAGAAAGATCTATTTCTAGAAAGGAAACATTAGTATCTCTATTTTTTGGAGGATCCCTCTTTCGATAAGCATCAGTAATATCAATCAAGGATTCAGGTATCTTCCATAAAACAAGAAGTTTTGGTTTAAAATTATTTTGAACTGGGAGATCAATTGAACAAGCTGATTTTTATTTTTTTGCCTGAACTTTTCGATTGCAGCTTGAACTGTATTTTAGACTTAAAAGTCCTTATGGTACACTGCTCATCGCTATTAAGTTAATCACTCTCATTCAAGTGAATCTTTTTTTGACGCAAATTCATATATCAGGGCTTGCACTACTATTTAAGTAGGTGGGCCATATTGAACCAGGTTCAGTGTAGTTAATTTTAAAAACTCGTTAACGCTAATAATTCACTTGTGGCACTATTTTTACTTCCAACATTGAACTCAACCTCGCCTTAAATGTTGTTGTTTAATCAACGAGAACACTTCGAGAAGTTTAACTTCTGTAACAATCAGTTTGTTTTCACTTGATGTTTTTTCCGTTGTTTTCGAAAAAGCTTTCACCTAGCTCTGTTTCATTTTGGCCAAAGGGTATGTTAACAAATATTTTACTTAAAGACGGAAAAAAACTGGTGTAAAATAATAAGTATTTAGTACTTTACAGGGTTCAGTATGGCTGTACATCGTACTATATAGGTACAAAAATCACAAAACACTTTCCGGCTTCGCCGGATTTTACTAGAGTTTCCAAACAAGGACCTAAACGAGGTCCCTCCCTCTCTCTCTCCCTCCCTCTCCCTCCGTCCGTCCCTCCCTCCCTCCCTCCCTTTATCCAAGTTTTGCTTGTCTTTTGTTCCTTTTCTTTTACTTTTTTCTTTGCTTCCCATTTTTTTGTGTTTATTTTCGTGCAGGTTTCAAGCCCTCATTTGGTAGCCATGGAAGAGGATGAGAGAGAAGTAGAGGAAAAGGGAGAGGGAGAGCCAGAGGGACAGGGAAAAGGAGAGGACAAGGGAGGGGGAAAGAGAGAGGGAAAGCAAGAAGGAAAGGGACTAAGGAAGGGAGACGGTAGTCGAGAAGGGAAAGGAGAAGGAAATGGAGAGGAAAAGTCAGAGGGAAAAGGAGATGGAAAGGGAAAGAGAATGAGGAAGGAAGAGGGAAAGGGAGAGGGTGAGCGAAGAAAAAAAAGAAAGAGAGAGCAAGAGAGAAGAGAGAAAGTGGAAAGAAAGATAGAGGGAGAGAGAGGGGGAAACATAAGTGGTGGAGAGAACCAGGTACTAGGGGCATTGGACATAGTGGTGAGAGGAGAGGGAAGGGGAGAGGGAAAAGGAGAGAGGAAGGGAGGATTGAAGAGAGAGAAAAAGGTAGAGTTTAATAGAGAGGGGAAAGGAGCGAGAGAAGAAGAGGGAAAGGGATTGGGAAAGAGAGAGCCAAAAGGAGAGGGAAAGCGAATGGAGAAGGAAATGAAGATGGAAAGGTGTAGGGAAAGGGAAAGGAGGAGGAGAGAGGGAGAGGAAAAAAGAGTAAGAGAGAAAAAGAAAGACAGGAAGAGGGAAATGCGAAGGAAAAGATAAATGGAGAGGGACAGGGAGTGGGAAAAAATAATAGGGAGAGAGGGGAAAAGGAAAGGGAAAGGGAAAGGGAAAGGGAAAGGGAAAGGAAATTCAGTAGGTAAAAGGAGATGCAAATGGACATGGAAAGGAGAAAGAGGGAAAGAGAGAGGAAGAGAGAGAGAAAGAGAGAGGAAGTGGAAAAGGGAGAGGGATATAAAGGGGGGGAAATAAATGATAGACAGAACCAGGCTCCACAGACAACAAAGAGAGTGGTGAAAATAGACAGAGGAGAGAGGAAAAGGAAGAGGCTAAGGGAGAAAGAGAGGGAGAGGGAAAGAGAGGGTCCACTACATAGAAAAAAAAAATTTCTTTTGTTTCGCAGTTTAATTACATTTGCTGTCCATGTTATAAATGCATGTGCACTTTTTCCTTTATTCTATAAAACAATGAAATCTTCAGGATAAGCTTCACCTACAATACTGCACTAAAACCTCTTTTAGTACTTTTCCTAGTTCTATAATATCAACATTATTCCCCTGGTAGTACTTTCTAAGGTCTAGAATATCAATGTCTAAGGTCTATAATGTCAACACTATTGCCCTCTTAGTACTTACTAAGGTCTATAACATCAACACTTTCGCTCTTAGTACTTTCTAAGGTTTACAATATCAACACTACTGCCCTCTTATTACTTTCTAAGCGTTTTTCTTAAGTCTAAAATATCAACACCGTTCACCTCTTAGTACTCTCTGGTACTGTCTATGTGAATATAAAATCCTTAAAATAATTTAAAAAAAAAAAAAAAAAATGATAACGGACTTATAAATAATTAAATACGCTGTATATCTTAGCTTTGCAAATTGATATAAAGCTACGAGATTTTAGAAGGAACTAAAATGAAACTACTGCAAAAATTATGGGCGACGGTTTAATTTAAAAATGCTTCGACTTTAAGGTTTAATTAAATGTATATGCTTTAATTTCATTGTTTGCGATAATTGTTGAGATATTAATTTTCCACGGGTCCCAAAACGTTTATTATGACCGTCTGACTCATAATTATTATGGATTTCAAATTTTATATTACTATTTTAATGACACCATTGTAACGCTTTTACGGTACTAATTCCGTATTCGCCACAATTGTGGTCTGACAACATTGTTTTTGACAAAACCAGTCTCTGAAATCGAGAATTAGGATCCGTTCCCCTATAGACAACTTGTCGGTACTTTTCTTCAGTTTTTGTCTTACAATCTCCCCTCTCCTTTTTCTTATTTTCACTCGCTTCGTATTCCATCCAATGCTCCACCTCTGACTTCGTGCGTTCCAAAGTCCCCACAATTTTGGTTTTTGCAGACCCTCTCTCCCTCTCTCTCTCCCTCGCTCTTGCCAACAACAGCAGTTGCTCCGTACTCAAAGGAGGAGCTTTTTGTCCAGGCTCAAGCCTTTCCCTTACAATGTGGTACAAGGTTCCCGGTGGAAATAAATTCACACTTTCCGTTGGGAGGGCGGTTTCAACACCTCTTTCGACATATTCCGATTGTGTTGGTTTTTCGCCCGGATTAGCCACGACCTCCAGACCTGCAGAAGGCAGAAAAGACTAAAAAAATGACCAAAATAAGGCCGTCATTACATCGCAAAAAACAAAATCAGGATGCTTCTTCAAGTAAGCAAATAACAGTACTTAATTTGTTTCCCCTCCCTTGCGACTTTACATTCCATTAACGGTAACCAACGTTTCAGTCCTCGTCGCAAAAAAAATGAAGCAACAAACAAAAACAAAAGGCTGTCTGGCGGAAAATAAAAAGCAGAACATAACTTATAGGCCAGAAAGGGGCCAACAAACTCCATATTTTAAACTTGGCCATACTGTGGGAGCTTCATCGGTGCACCAATCTAATATCCCATCCCATATCCTTAAAACTTGTAAAACCAGTTCTTATGAGAAAAGTTCATATATACTATAAAGTCCAGAAGGGCCACAAGCTCCTTTTCCAGTCAAGCGCAACTTTCTCTCTCTCACCTTCTTCTATCAGCTTGTGGGCTCCACGAGCTACTAATCCGATACATTGCGTCCCAAATTTTGCGATGTTACCGACCTTTCCCTTTTGGGCATCACGATACGTGTGTTTGACAAGTTTCCCAACCGAAGTAACCGAATTCCGGGCCGTCCTATATATAAAAAATTTGGGAATACCCGTTGCTCCACTCAAAAATTCATGAGATTTGTTAACTAATTCCACAAGGAGCTTCCGTTTGCTGCCATCTGGAAGAACAGATAACCTGGAAAAGAACCACGATAAAAAACTTGGTAAGGAATTGGACCGGCTGGTGGAGCCTCGCATCCCTTATTGTCTCAGTTTATTGGCTGGAAACATCTTATATTTAACAGGTCACTTTGTGATCGTGGGACTCTAAAGTGGCAAAAATTCGTTTTCAGTAGTCCCAGATGCTGGAAAATGTGGAGAAAAAAATGGTTATGCTGGAAAGTGTGGAGGAAAATGCGGTTCAGAAACTCACCAGTCTGTCTCCAACATTTCATCTCGTAATCGAATCAGCGCACCGATACTGATTCGGGCCACAATGTCATCCTGAATACAGACGAGAGGAGGAATGTTAAAAAAAAAAAAAAAGTATTAAGAAAAATGATAAAGTTACCATTGTAATTACACAAGTACCAGGAAAAAATGTCCCACGCTCAGAGTGTGACAGGAATGTCTACAGTAAATGTGGGAGTTTCTGTAAAAGGACACCCGTGTTCAAATGAAAGAAAGGATGAAATAATAAAGCAGAGGATAAGCAATCAAAGATGAAAAGACTGAACAGGCACATAAATTGTTGAAGGAACAACATTGAAATCACTCTCTACCGAATAATGTTTTTACCCAATCATAGACTGATATTCGTCTGGCTAATCTCCAAAAATAGAGGATTCATTTAATCGACTAGTAAACATTTATTTTCAAAGTTCCAAGCAAAAGTAATTGAAGGGTAAGGTAAGCCATTTCTGCCCGGAAAGGAAGAGTAATCCCCCACTCACATAAACAAGCATAAACTGTGAAATCTCAAAAACTGCAGATGCTTCAACCTGAATAAACATAATAATTAGAACTGATCTGACAAGATTAACCTTCTCTTCAGTTCAGGATTCCCCTCACCCAGACTTACTTGGAGCACGACGGTAGAAATATAGGATGACGATTCAACAGCAAGTGTTTTGTCAAAACATGGAGGGCAAGCATAGGCCCAACATCTTATTTTGGACACGTCGATATCCAATTCATTCATTTTGTGTAAAATTAAAGTGAGTACGGCAGCAGTTCCAGCTCCAAGGGAGTGTCCAGTCACCACCAAACCATAGTTCTGCATGGACCAAAAAAAAGAAAGAAGTTTACTTTTGATGTGATCGGCGGTTTTTTCCCAGTTTTGCCTGGGTCTTGTTAGCAAATTCGTCTGAAAACAGGAAATTTATGCATAATTTTAGGTGTGGATTTTTTACTAAAGTTGCCAGCCTCAATGACTCAGATTCTATACTTATGCTCTTCATTCAATTTTCTATCAACAACCACTAATCGACTTGTTTCGCTGTGAACAAACTAATCGAAAGCTGATAGACTACACCACCCATCGCTATTAGCGTTAATAACTCTAATGAAAGTGCGTGTTTTTTTGACTCGAAAACATAAATTTTCGTTAAAAACACTTTGTTCAGTGGTCCAAAATGAGCCACGTTGCAGAACATAATTTCATGTAGTTAACACTAAATCTGCGTCAACACTAATAATTTACTAACTTTAACAGCGATGGGCAGTATAGAGTAAAAAGGAATGTCTGTGCTTGGTTCTCATCCGAATAGGACGAGTGAAAGAAGAAGAAAGGAGCTAGGGATAACAGGTGATTAATATCAGCTGAAACTAACCTTATTTTCCCTGAGAGCACTTCTCAGCGTTTCCTTCTCTGTTTTCCAGAGCCATTGTGCAGCCTCCAACATTCCGGAAAAGCAAAACCTGTTGACACCAGAAAGAAATTTTAGGTTCAGCAATTTTCTGAGACCAGAGTTGAGATTCGAAATCCTACATACAATCGAAAACAACAGTTTTCGGATCAAATGTGTACGTGCACGATAACAACCTAAAAAGGACAAAGCTAATAGCTATGCCATTCTGTTTTGAACTTTTTGGAGTGCAGAAAATCGAGCTCTCAATTGCGTGGAACTCAGCATCCAAATTCTTTCAATGAAATTGTTTACAGGACCAACAAGCAACCACCAGGCTCACATGACTGACAAAAGGAAGTTGCTTCTAAGCTTTTGTTGTTTTTTAGTTGTTGTATTCAGTTGTTTTTTGGTTTTTATATTCTTTTCTTAATGCTCACCCATTTCCAAACTCCTCACTGTGAGCCGTCAAGTCTGTGAGAACATCACGGATGTCACAAGTTCCACGTATTCCAAAAACCACACATTTTTGGGAGTGATTTACTGCAATGTAATAGGCCGGCTTCAGATACACTGAGGTTCTCGAGTGTTTCAAGATACATTCTTCTTTAATCTGCAAAAAGGACAAATGAAAACACAAACCGACCAAGTGCTTGTCAAAAATGGGAAGTGGAGAAAGGACAAAAAAACTTTGTTCCCACAAAAAAAAAGGCGAAGGCACACACGAAGTAAAGATGTTGGTACAAAGCAGAAGATGACAGTACACCTTGGGTCCCAAATAGAGTTAGTGGCTTATTAATGTTAGAGCAGATTTAGTATTAACTACACTGCATTAAGTTTTGAAACAGGAGTCATTATGGACCACTTAACTAAATAATGTTTTTAACGCTAATATACGATGGTGGTTCAAAAAAACCTGCACACGCGATAGTTTTATCACTCTATTAGCGATGTAAGGTGTAGCTTTCCAGTCTGTTTGAGAGTAAAAGGAAAATGCTCTATCTCTGAGGCGTTTTTTAGCCTCTGAATAAACAACTATCGGTAAACCGTACCCCAAGATAAGTTGCAAGAGCAGTGGTATCTGACATGTAAGCCGCCACCGCCCATCTCAGCCAACGAAGGAGCCCGAAAAGCTCATCTCTGCAATAGCCCAACAGCCCTCTGCTCATTAATTTTGAACTCTGATAAGCTTAATAAGTACAAATTTTGATAAATTTGATAAGTTTAAACACTGATAAGTTGAATGAGTTTAAACTTGAATAAGTTGAATAAGATTGAACTTTAATAAGTTTAACAAGTTTAAACTTGTTGAACGTATTCGACTTATTTAAGTTTGACTGAAAAATAATTGAACAGCCATTGAACAAGAAGAAACTCTCGAACCAACATGGAGATAATTGACGCTGCTATTGTTTGAGCCCTTAGCCAACAGTTGTCCAAAAATAGGGGAAGTGGAGGGGGAGGGGGAAAAGGAGAGGGAGAGGGAGAGAGAAGGGAGAGGAGAGGGAGAGGAGAGGGAGACGGAGAAACAAGATGCTGTCAAGTCAAAATTGCAGGATGCAGAAATTGTTACCTTCCAGCCACCCGTCCAACAATGGTGTCCGTTGGTTTTTCCTTAAAATGTCGTCTTGCCACTTTGTACAGTCCGAACATAATACATTCTATCTTCCAATCCTGCAATCCTGCCACGTTGTGTTTTAGGCTCTTAGCAAGCTTGTGAAGGACCGATCTGGCTGTTTTTTTGCCGTCTTCAACATTTTTGCCTGCAAATAAACCAAGAAATTGAAGCTTTTTATTCAGTTTCTCAAGCCATTGCAAGAAAAAAAAAAGTTATGGTTTTCTGGCCAATCAGACTTCCTGCTGCCTTAAACGTAAAACATTCTCGCCTAAAACCAGGCAAGCGAAGCTTATGCTCGATTTCTGAAACCAGTGCAAAAAATACTTTGTAGTGTGGCCAACCAAAAAAAAATGCTATAAAAGAGACAAAAAAAAAACATCAAACAGCAACAATTTATTCAGCATCCCAAGTGATTGGAAGGACCAATGTCTTAGTGTGCCCAGCCGAATGTCCTGCTGTAAACATAAATACAGAAACATAAAATCCATAAGCGAATGCATGTATAAATATACAAACAATTTAAAAATATGCATACATATATGGCATTTTTGGTTGCCAATAACTTAAAATTTCTCAATCCAATGGAGAAGTTGCTTTGCTAGTGTGACCAAAGTATCCTGCGAGTAATGAATGTCCTGCTAAAAATATACGCCGCATTCTTGCATGGAAATAACGTACAGGTAGCTTCTGAAGCCATTACAGAACGAACTTCATTAACTTTTAGTTTCTCAAGCCATTGCAGAAAAAACTTCATTAGTGTTTAGTTCCTCGAGCCATTGCAGAAAAAACTTCATTAGTGTTTAGTTCCTCAAGCCATTGCAGAAAAACTTCATTAGTGTTTAGTTTCTTATGCTATTGCAGAAAAAACTTGATTAGTGTTTAATTTCTCAAGCCATTGCTAAAAAAAACCTATTCTCAATCCATTGCATGAAAAACTAAATTAGTGTTTAGTTTCTATGCCATTGCAGAAAAAACTTCTTTATTGTTTTGTTTCTCAAACCATTGGAGAAAAAAACGCCCTTAATGCTTAATTTCTCGAGCCATTGCCGAAAAAAATATCTTTAGTGTGGCCAATAATTCTCCTGCTATAACCAAACATTGCATTGCCTGACAGTTTGCTTTTGGCAGTTTTCCCGCAAGTAATGATCAGCAGAAGGAGAAAATGCAGCTGAATGTAGGAGAAAATCAATAGACAACGAGCCGCTTTGATCTTATAGAGTGGGAAGGGAAATCTAGATTTGAATTTGTATCCAATTTAGTTATTTAAATATTTGAATTCACTTAAATTTACCTTTCGGAACATCGAAATCCATTTCCTCCTCTGCTAAGGTGCTGGACCATTCTGTTGAAATTTCACTCTCGTTCGCCTCTAGTGTGTACGACATTGTACGGACAGTTTGAAATACTATCAAGAGTTATGCGGATGGTTTAATTTTTTTCCGTTTGGAGACTACTGTAGCTGCAGTGAAGGTATATTCAACAATTTCAGCAGAAAAAATTAGAAAAACTTGGAGACAATTGCAGCAACTGGCAAAGGATCGATCAACGGAATCAAAAATTTGAGGAGCTACTCACTCTCAGCATGAATATCACAAAAGGAAACAGTAGGAAGTGTAATATTACTGAAGGTTAAAAGCTGACAGAAATAACTTATTACGACTGCATAGAGAAATTAGAAAGGGGAATGGCAACTTGTGATTCTGCTTCCGACAGAACCTGGTCTTATGCCTTGTAGAGTTGTAGGACTTCCAATAATCCTTTTTGACTTTGCAACTGTCTTCGCAAAGGCGACATAAGTGACATGAGCGACATCGTCGCAGGCGCATCCTGACGGTCCAATGCAAGTGAGAAGAGATTTGCGTAATGTCGTTGACGAGATAAAGACGTCCGCAGATCGTCAAAATCTTCTAGAAACTTGCACGTTTTACAGCCCGGATGTACAAAACCGTACATACGACTCAGGAAAATACAAATACGGACAAATTCGTACTGTACTATACATGAGGGACTAACTTATAGGAGCGTGTTTCACGAACAATTCAAACTTCAAATTCAAGACGCGTTCTAAAGTACAAACCGACTTTGAAATTTTAGACCTTGGAGATCCTTGTCCTCTCTGGTCAACATCGAGCGGATCTGACAAATTCCCATGAGGTTACTCCAATGAGATCGATGATTGGACAGAGTATGAATACTGCAGAGAAGTACAGTACTGTACAGTACGATCACTGTACCTATACAGCTGGGATTTCAAATATAGACTTCACAAGTGGACAAGAATGAGGAACATCAGCTCACGTGGTTTCATTACAATCGATGATTGGGTAATGGCTGAATTTGAGCGCCGACCAAAACTGTGACCGGCGATTGGCGAATGACACGGTCGTCGCAACTTTCTGCCGAATTCGCGCGTCAACGTTTTTGCGTTGGGATTGTAGATCTCTTCAACAAAAAAAAATTATGTCAACGTTTTTTGCGTGGGGATTGTGAATTTCTTCAACAAAAAAAAAAAATCAACGTTTTTTTAATAGGGATTGGGAATTTATTCAACAAAGAACACACAGATCGTGTAATTGGGCCTTTCCGTGACGCCGCCTCGTCGACGAGCTCTACTTCCTGCCTCTACATGCCCGGATACGACGTGCCCTGCACCTTGGTCGATGTGGTGAGCTCTCTCGCCTTGCCCGTGCACTTTCACACCGTCCCTAACCACAACGTCAACAGTTGAAGCCCTCCGAGACCTTCATCATGTGGCATTCGATGACGTTTTGCCATTTGTTGACTCCTATGAACCTTTGGAACCCTTTGATCTCAACAATATACCGTTGCTAAAGCTCTGGTTAGGTCCCCTCATATCTCAATTGGGGGACCCTTGGGGATAGTATATAATACGCTCGAGGGCTTGTGCGAGCAACTATCGTCCCACGTTTGGCAACAGCTTGTCTTCCTACTCTCTAGCAGCATGTCTTCCTACTCTCTCGAAGCTTGGTGGTGTTCGACCAATTGTTGTGGGGGAATTCTTGTATCGTCTTGTAGCGAGATCAGTGTGTTTACAAATTCAAGGGGATTTCCAAGATCATTTTTCACCACATGAGTTTGGTGTCGCAACGCGAGGAGGTTGAGAGACTGTAGTCCACGATTTACCAGGGACTTTTGACTTCCATCCAGATTGGGTAGTTCTCCAAGTCGACATTGCCAACGCCTTTAACACCGTCGGTCACAGCGCCATTTTCCGTGAGCTCCGACACTCGCCGTCTCCTATTAACCAAATTTTCCATTTTGTCCATGCGATTTACTCTAAACCGAGCCTCTTCAATCGGAGGCTCATTGGGGAATGTTACCACTTTGGAATCATAACTCGTAATTGTCAAGGTGACCCTTTAGGAGCCCCTTTTTTTTTCTCTCTTTCATAAACCATGCCTAAAGGACCTCCTACGGAAAGACGAGGAGACATAATCAAAGTTTTATTAAATGCCTCTCGCTCCGACTCGAATGATTCAAAAGGATCATACACTTTTACGAAAAGAAGGATCTTGTTAGGGTGAAAAGGATGTAACAAACGTAAAGCTTCAATTGTTGCCTTTGAAGACGGGGACGGGGTGAAAAGTCAAAAAGTACGAGTAGCCCGAGAATACTCGCCGCCCGATGCAATCTAGTCGTGGAGCTTGATAAAGGCCCGCGTCTTTGGGTGGGGTCATGGAAAGACTTAGGATGTTATCCGTGTGCTCTTGTTACAAGGACTTTTGGACTGCTTAAATGGTTGGCAACATGCCTTAGTTTCACGAGCCCCGCACATGCTTCCATCGGTGGTAAAACTAAAAACCAAAAGCGGAAACAAGAAAAATAAATAACACTGGCATCATTGGTGATGTTTTCAACAAATAATGTCAAAGGAAGTCAAAATCTATATGGACAGGTTCACGAAAATGGTTAGGGATACGAGTGTATAACTTAGGGCGAAGTTACTCCAGGTGGTAATACTGTAGAACGTCAAGGTGACGAACATACTCACAATCAGTTGGAGACGCTTGTTGGTGGATAATTAGGGAAGCAGTATGTCCCTTATGGAGGGGCGGAATACATTTAGGGGTGAGGCGACATGACTTCAAATGCCTCGACAAACCCCTACCCTCAACGTGTAACTTGACACATAGAGCGCATGGCACTTTACGTAGGTTGACATTCGATAATGGCGTCCTAGCGGGCTCGAAGATTGAAGGACCAACGTGAGAGAGGATAGAAAATGATTTGTTTATGGGGTGGGGAGAATTATGCAAGGGTGGGAAAGAGGAAGAAACCCGAAGAGATGTGGCGTGGAGAGAGAGGGGGTTAGAAATGAGGGATGAAATGAGAATTTTGAGGATGCTACCCAAAATTGGGTGGACGGTAAGGAACAACAAGGATTTGGGTATACATATCGACAAGGGTTTTTACAAGGGTTAATAATTGTGGATGGAATGGTGTGTATGGGTAATTGTGATTTTGGAAGGAGAAAAATGTTGAATAGGAAAAAGGGGGTGTGGGGGGGGGGGGGGGGGGGCGGTGGGTTAAGGTTCCTATCGGAGGCTTCCAAACAGGGTTGAGCGTGATAAAAAAAAGGGCGACGTGGAGTGTGACGCTTGTCGCTTGTGAGGGGTCGTAAAAGTAGGAGTCATTGGATGGTGAACGTGTGTGCTCTCGAGCGCCATGGGAAGGGCAAAGTTCACCCGAAAATCTCCCCATTGGAAAACGATAAAGATGTGTAATGTTGAAATCACTAGATTTAGGGGGTATTTTCTAGGTCTGAATAGATTAAGTAAAAGTGCAGGCAGTCTGCCTCCACCTTCTCTCTCTAGCCCCCATACTTGTTGTAGTCACTGAAGGTGAGAGAGAGTGGTGGAGCCATGGCTGCCTTAACTACACAGGCAGGAGTGTAGAGTGACATAAATCACTCTTAACAAAAAGGTTGAGTTCGGCAGGACTCGAACCTTCGACCGACAGAGCGAGGCGTAGCCGTCAACTCTAACCGGTCTGTCGTAGAAGTTCGTTAGAGTATATAGGGTTTGAATTCTATTTAAACATTGCTAAGAAACCTTAATCTTATTAACAAAAATAGAGATAACAAGCATAGGGACTAGTTGTAATATAGTGCAAACAAAAACCCGCACGAAACAAATGTACCAGACATTTGTTTTAACGGCAAATATTAAAAGCCGGTTTAGATCCAACGACATGCATCATCGCGGAGATCCCGGAATGGCCGCTTTGGCGGTTTTCGGGCATGACATGACTTGGCGCCACGTGGCACGATATAATTGGAAAGCGGGAATCCCGGAAGGCATGAGAACAAGTCTGGAGGAGACAGACGTCCACTCCATGGTCTTGTCGTACACAGGCCGTACAGAAAGGACATCGGCCATAGTACCTTTCTGTACTGTACACTTCTCTGATTGGTTCGTCCATCAATAGATAGGGGTTGTGAGAGGAGTTTAGGACTTAGAGGATTGAGGAGGCAGCCGCCTCTCCCCAATAAGCTTGTATAAGTATTGGCATCTTTGCCACTTGATAATTAATCGCCTGGCCGGGCGTTTTCAATGATTCTTTTTGCTGCGGGCTCAGGGGAGTCTAGACTGCACAGGGGTGCAGTCAGATTGTCTATTTGCCTTCTTGGGTAGCAGTGGTCGTAGTTGAAGAAGGGTTAGTCAAAACTTGTTTAGAGGCTTCCTGAATTTTGTAGTCCAATAGGGGACACAGAAATTGCATGTAAAATGTGGTGAAAAACACCTTCTTTTAGGCAAAAGAATGCGCAAAATGAGTCCAAATCGATGGCGAAATGGCCAAAATAAAGTAATTGAACGAATCGTACAGGCCCAATCAGCTCACCTAAAGGGAAGTAAACAAGCTAAGTGTGATTCTTGAAGAAAGGTGTATGGGAATCCTTTCTTTTGACTACTTGAACGGTAAATTTGGCCGTGTATACGAAAATAAAAAGCCAAAAAACGAACTGAGGGAGATTGTCAAAATTGGCGGAACCAATTACTTCCAAAAGAGTGAAAATTAAAAATCCTACGAAACATACAAATTAAAATAAAATTCAGTTGTATTTTAGGTTATTCTACCTTATTTTATGGTTTATATTAAGTAATGTTCAACAGTTATTTACATTCAAAACTCTCTTGACATTGTAAAAAATAGACGTGGACCTTTGTCCATTTTTTAAGAACATAATATTGAATGGCTAAAATGCCAAAAAAAGCAGTGACTAAGTAGTGTTGTTAACGCTCATAACGATAGGCGGTGTTGTTCAAGAGGTATTTAAAAAAAATGAATTGTCGATACGTACATCAAATTCTCGTTGTTTTGTACAAACATACACATAAAAGTTAAAAAAACATCTTCAACACGAGAAAGTGAGTAGCCTCTACACAAAAAGCGCACTCAAATTTGATTTTTTGTTGTAGAGACAGAGGGGAATGGATTGAAACTGTTCTCACGTGCTCCAACGTCACCCATGTGAAAAATGATAATAGCGGTTAGACATGGGAATGTGTGGATAAATTAGAGTTATGTGTGCTAGTTAGGGTATGGCCCCATGTAATTATAACTTAGCAAACTTACTTTGTATTTTAGCGAAGTTTCTATTTACACTATTTTGAAGTGTCCCAATGCATAACAATGACATTGTTACATAGGGTGGTGACGACTGTCTACGTCGACAACAACCGCGACCGTTTTCAGCTTCTACAATTTGTCTTGAGGCTCCCTATTTTTTCAAACTTTTTGTATAGTCGCAAGACATATTATATTTTTTTTAACTTTTTGAATAGTCACAAAACACATCGTATTTTTTATAGCGTTTTGGTATGTCGCATGTCTTTGCACGACATTCTAGACGTATAGCTTTCCAACCATGGTTGAACAAGTTGCTCTTGCGTTTGCTTCTTCTGTGCGGTCCCCATGAATGGACATATAATTCTCGAGTGATTCTCAAACAGCGTAACAAGTGCTTATATACCTTTCGCGGTGGTTAAAAAACGTCGCTCTGGGTATTTTGTCCCTCTTCCTACTGGTGCAATTAGAGCCACCTTGTGAGAGAATGCGAAATGCTGAAGTTTTAAGGGATGAATGGAGCGCAAGGAGAGAGAGGGAGTGAGTGCGAACTACAGCGGCGCCTTCGCGGATTCTTCATCGTTGCGTGAAATGGCATTGCAACCTTCAGACCCCCTACACCTTGAGACCACCTGCAAAAAAAAACATGAACAAGATGCAAGCGAACAAAAAGAAACAACCGTGTACTTTTTCTCGTCGTCTATTTTTTTTTAAAACCTTTGGCACGTGCGATCTGTTTTTCTATTTGTGAAACGCTGTTACTTTATTTTAAAACTCATAAGAGAAGTTTGAAGATGTCATGGAAGTGGTTGAAAAAACAAAAGACGACAACTTGTCATACATCCTAAGTTCGCAAATAAGTTTGAAGATGACACAAATTGTACTCTACATTTTTGAGATTTCTTTGTACGGTTGTAACTCTAGTAGTACGGCGCTAAGTTTTTGAGGAAAACGACAAAAAAATAACCCTTGCTTAACCAAATGGGCCGTACCCTTAGGGTGCGTCTCCATGTGCCAAAGTAAGGGTTTTTTTCTGTCATTTTCCTGTAAAACATAGAGCCGTACCGCGTAAGTTTCAACCGTTCAAAAAAATAGAAAAAATGAGAAGCACATTTTGCGTCATTGTCAAATTTAGGATGTACTACATGTTGTCGTCTTGTGTTCTTGGATCCACGACCACGCCAAGAAACGCCATCTTCAACTTTTCTTTAAAGCACATAGACGATGTGTTTTAAAACAAAGTATTTTTGAAAATCAAATAGTAACACGTATTCGCACGTGCACAAAAATTTCCAAAATTTTCAAATTTTGTCGCATTTTGTTCAGTACGGATTTTTTTATTTCAGGGGTCTAAAAATTACAATACCATTTCACGAAATCGAGAGAATTCTCTGAAGGCGCCCCAGCAACTCGCACCATAGTTCAAAAGTAGGTGAAAGTAGGCCCATACAGTATGCCTATTGTATGCAAAACATACAATATGCCCTTAAGACCCATATTGTATTGGTCGAAAAATGAAAAAAAAGGTTAAGAGGGTTGAGTTGCACATCGATCGATAGAGGATTAAACGGCATGTCTAAATTTTGAAAAAAAATTGGACAAAAAATATTTTTTCTGTGAATTTTGAGGTTTTTTTTATTTCAACCGTCAGATTTGGACGATCGGAGGGTCGCTGATCAAAGTAGCGATCTTAAGAAGATCACATGAAAAGCCCATAACACAACTTACGATAGGACAATTTGTCATATTAGCGTCTGCAATTTTGAAGGTCACACTAAATAAAGCCTCAAATTGACCAACCATGTTGCCCGTCCGCATTTTTTTTCTGGCGGAATGTCATCCTACGCCGCGTTAGTTCGCTAAAAAATTTTGTCAGGTGGCGTGCGCTGTACTATGATCATACGTCATATTCGTACGATCGTACAAGAGTGTCCGCAACTCACACCCATACAATATGCCTACTCTACGCGAGTTTAGTGCCAAGTTATGTGCGCCTACCAAAGGCCTACCATAAAAACGCCTACTTTTGAACTATGACTCGCACACGCCGCCTCTCTCATGTAGCCTCATGTTGACGCCTTTGCAAACTTCACTTTTCATCATCCTTTCACGAGGCGGCTCTACGCTGACCGGTGGGAAGCTAGAGGAAACAGTTGGATTGACTTTTTCCGACCAATGCCAAAGAATTTCAAGTACTTTTTTTGCCTTTAAAAAATGAAAACTCACCATTATTATTGCTATTTTTTTTTAACCCTGACAACGGCGGATAATAAGTATATTTTATTATGTTATTTCATCTGAAAAATTTACCACGCTTTAACAGACTCAAAATTACCAAAAAAAAATCTAATTATTGTGCTTAATATTTTTTTTCTTACGTCACACTTAATCTACAGTGCAAATCGGTAATTCTAAAACCAAATTATTATTATTATGATTACTATTATTATTTTAATTGTTTTTCTTTATAATCTTTATTTATTCACACAAGAATGAAAAAAACGAGTGGAAATAGAGTTTCAAAGCAGGTGGAAATTGCCATAAAGGCAACTGTACAAGGAAGGCAGCGGAAACGACACTTCTTCAGCCATGGGCAGCATCCATGGACAAAGGGCTGAAAAGGAAAACGTCTACAAATGTCACAAAAATTATGCGACGTCACAAACAATTTTGAACAATCAGGTGCGGCATCACAGATTGTAGACTTTGACAACCGTCACCGGCATTGTCAGCGTATATAACCGTCACACCATTAAGTAACAATTATTTTGTGGACACCTGAAATCCGGGTCCGCCGGATCTGCACTAAATCTGCGCTAAAAAACAAAGGAAGTTTGCTAAGTTTCAATTACATGGAGACGCACCCTTAGTGTTAATACTTTGTAGGCTTCAGGTCATTGAACCCAAAATAACGTAATAACACGAATTGTTTCCGTTCACTTACACCAATAGCGATTCACGGTTTCCTGTACCGTAGTGTCCCTGTGGTTCCCTGTGGAGCACACAGGACAAAACTGTACAAATTGAAACTTTATTTCCTGTCCCGCATGACCAAATTAGATTTGCCCCAAACGCTAACTTTTATCTCAATTATCCGTACGAAGTACGTTCCGAGATGATCGACTCACTCGATGGGCAATCCTGGTATCGTACATTGCATGTACCGTACACCGTGTATCGCTATTAGTGTTGATATTTTTTCGCCACTTAAAAACATATTTTCCCCGTACACACATGTCAGAATGCCAATCTGACGGTTGCGATTGAAAGGTAAAGTTCTCAGCTTCCAATTGGCGATCACAAATTGAAAATCGGACAAGTGTGTACGGAGAAAAGATGTTTTAAGTGGAGTATAATAACATTAACACTAATAGCGATACACGGTGTACTGTTATGTACTGTACCGACCTGCCGTACACAAATCGGTATTCGTCGAAATACGCGTAAGCCGCGTGAATTTCCACAATTTCCATAATTTTTGCGTGGCGGCTCGGCTCATCTCTTCCGCCGATAATGCAAAGCGCGCCAATTCTCCCAAATCGATACTATCATCTACCTGGAAATTCATGAATTTGCCAATGTAAGCGTGCTACGTGTGCCCTAGATTTCCGCGACCCCGACAAAATCAGTCGCTAAAAACATGTACTAAGTTATTCAAGATTGTAAAGCATTATATATTTATCGAACTATGTGGCTCTCTCTACAAATCATAGAAAGGTATTCTAATTGACCTACAATTTAAAGTTGCAAAACGTCTCTTTGATCTATTTTCATCCGATATTTGTTGCAATTTTGAGACTTGATTTCACTAAATTCTACTGATTTTCACCAGATTTCGTTCAATTTCATTAAATCATTGAATTTTTATCAGTTTCAAATACTATTTCTCATTTTTCTTGGTTGAAAAAACCTCAA
Source organism: Zygnema cylindricum (assembly GCA_037447655.1). NCBI lineage: Eukaryota > Viridiplantae > Streptophyta > Zygnematophyceae > Zygnematales > Zygnemataceae > Zygnema > Zygnema cylindricum. Next base: position 3,074 of record JBBHKE010000040.1, on the reverse strand, counting down.
ATTTTTCGAATTTAATCAAAATTCCTCGATTTCATCCGGTTGATCATTGAATTTGTGAAATCTCGTCCCCAAAAACGAAATTAAAAAAAAAAAAAAATGGCTGCCCAAAAATCCTCAAAATTCCTAGTGATCCTGTCTTTTATGTTTCTTCAATTGACTTCCCATTTTTGTTACGGTGAAATTAGCGAAAAAACGAGCGAAAATTTTGCCGATCTTGGTACTTAAACGAGATTTTCTTTTTTGTTCCTCTCTAAACTCTTGATTTATTTTTTGTTATTTTTTTCACATGGATTTGCTTGCCATTTCCTGGCTAAAATATGAAGAAGAAAAAAATGTGGTTGCATTACAAAAAGTTTTGTCGTTGGTTTATTCTTATTTTTTTTTGAAGGTCTAAAATTTGGAAATTGGGAAAAAATCGATCCATTGTAAATTTCGAGGAAAATTCGGCAAATGTGAAATTCCTCATATTCCAAAAATTAAAGGTTTGATCTCAAATTCACAACTCAAAATGAACCTTTTTCTTCTCATTTCGTCTATTTTATCAATGCAAACTTTGAAACTATTGGTAGAATTCTAGTTTTATGAAGTTTAAAAATATTATTGTGGCTTTTCATCTCACTTCCTTTGTGATTTTTTATGTGTGTAGGACCACTTATTACTATTCCTTTTTATCCTCCTCCTCCTCCACCCACTTCCAATCCCACTCCCACACCTCCTCCCACTTTCTTTCGCCATGCGCGATGACTTTTCCGATTGATTGACTCCTGATCTGATTTTGATTTATCTGATTTTAGATTTATTTTCGATCTGATTGATTCGATTGATTTTCGCGATTGATTGATCTGATTGATTTTGATCCTGATTTCTCGGATTTCTGAGCTTTTTTGCCTTTCTGATCGATTTCTTCTGAGACTGATATTTCGGATTTCTTTGATTTCTTTTTTCTGATCGATTTCTGGATGACTTCTGATTTTTCTGATTTGTTTTCTTAGATTTGAGATTTCCGGATTTGATCGACTTGATTTCCTCGAGACTGATCTCTGATGCGATCTTCGACTTAGCCGATTTTGATTTCCGACGACCCTGATTTGATCCTCGATCGCCTGATCTTCCTTCCTTTCGAGATCGATTGATCTCGATCTTGATCGACTTTCTTTCTTCCTGATTTATCTCGACTCATTTGATCTTATTCCTTTCTCTCTCGAGTTTTCATTGCAATTTCTGGTTATATTATTTAAGGTTTCAAAAACAGCGAATTCGTCTCTTTTATTGCTTATTTAAAAAAGAAAAAAAATACTTTAGCAATTTTTGGAATGGATGAATGATTGGATAAATAAGTTTACTAATTTAGCCTTTTTTTTCCCCTCTATCTCATGTAAAGTGAGTGTAAAATAGAAATTATACTTTTTATAAGTAAATACACCAAAATTGAAATGCTTGATGCATATCAGACAAAAATTGAAAAAGACAAAAAAGTTGAAGTTCGTTATTGACATTTCCTGTCTCATTTTTTTGTGTGAAATCAATTTTAATTTTGTTTTTCAGCCAAGAAATGATCAACTTACAAACTTTGAGCCAATTTTTTGTTCATTCTTTTCTTGTATTGAAAATAATTCATCTCAATAAAAAACAACATTTGATTATCTAACGGACCAAAATTGGGAATTCTATAGATTAATGTTGTCAGTTTTTTTTTGTAAAACTAGATTTTTTTAGCTTTGATTATTTTCTGAAGAGTAACTTATCCAACTTTGTATCAAAAAAATTTGCTTAGCTCTCTCGCCCTTCTTTTGGTCCCATTCTGTACATTACTTTTTTATTCATTCTTTTAAATACTTCTTTGAAATGCTACCTCTTCCTATGTTTGGTTAATATAAGGAGATTTGTTCCTTTCTTTTTCCTTTTTTTCCCCTTTTTGGCTTTCTCATTTTCGCGTACGTTTTTTCAGGTTTATTGAAAAAGTTAGAAAAAAAGCTGAACAAGAAAAAGAAAAGGTGAGCAAAGATTTTGTTTTTTTGTTTTCCTGTTTTTTTCCCTCTTGAATAGAGAGAGAGGGTGTGAGAGAGAGAGAGAGTGAGAGAGAGAGAGAGAAAGGGAAATGAAATATATGGACATCACTTTTGGTATTTGGTTGTCCATATTTTACATTGTTTTTTTTTTTTTTCTCCCTCTGCAGTCCAACATGGCCCCTCCCTCCATGGAAGCTGTTTGGATAGATTCAAAAAATCTGACGTCATCAAGTTCAAAGGTGACATCAACAACATTCCTTGTTTCGCTTTTTCATTTGCATTGATCTAGCAAAGTCTTCGGAGCAAGTTCTTAAATTTCAATACTCGAGATGAATGTCTATTTTCCATTTTCTTTCTTCTATTGACAATTTTATTTTGTTTTCCGACTCGCAGACTAAAATCCACATTTCTGTTTGATTTTTTCTATTTGGGTACAAATACTTGTGGGATATTCAAATTCCAAATGGTCACTTGGAGCTTGTTTTGGAAAAAAAAACGAAAATCCGAGAGTTGGGAGTTTAAAAAGTTTATAGAATTCACAAGATTTGGACTTTACTATGTTTTTTTTTTCTTTTGTGTAATCTGTAGATTTTAAAAATTTATAGTCATCGGTTTTTCATTATTTCTTTATTTCTTAATTTCCTTTCTAAAGTTAGTTACGATCAAGGCAGAGATTCTTGGTTTTTAGTAGTTTTGACTTTTTCACACTTTTTTTTTTTTCGCTCTCGGAAGTTTTAATGTAGATAATAGATGTAAGCTTTTTTCCGTCTCTAGATTAAGTATACGACATCTTTTTTGGGATTGAATTTAACTAGTTTCATAAATGTATAGACGACTTTTTCTTTTCAAAAAGATTATTATTATTGTAAACTTGTTTCTTATTTCTTTCTATTATGGAGTGATTCTTCATATATGTGCAATGGCCACTCTGTGGCTAACATTCTTAAAATTAGTGTCTTAGTACGCCAAGTGTCCACGTCTCTCTCCCTCTCCTCCTCCCCTCTCTCCCCTCTCCCCCCTCCCCCCCTCCCTCCCCCCCCGTCCCCTCCCCCCCCCCCCCCCCCA
>JBBHKE010000039.1:0-31445 GCA_037447655.1 Zygnema cylindricum | reverse complement strand
TGCCGAGGGATGAAATATATGGTTACATTTACAGATGATTTTTCGAGGTTTACTAAGGTCTACTTCATGAAGGAAAAAAATGAAGTCTTCACTCATTTTCAACCCTACAAAGCGCGGGGGAAAAACTACACGGTCTGCCAATTCTGGAGCTTAGATCGGACAATAGCGGGGAATATACGTCAAAAGAAATTGAAAACTTCTTACTCAAGGAAAGTATCAGTCACAAACTGACTGTCCTATACTCTCCGGAACATAATGGGGTCTTAGAAAGACTAAATAGAATTATCACAAAATGCTCTAGGTCCATGTTTGCGGATAAGGACGTAGATCCGAAATTTTGGGCTGAAGCATAAAATTGTACAGTTTATATCAAAAATATGATTGGTTCAAGATCGGTAGAAACCATTCTTTATGAGATCTGGACGGGTAGAAAACCGGATGATAGTCATTTCAAAGTCTTTGGAAGTAAATGCTTTATTTTGGATATGTCTAATGATAGATGGAAAATGGAACTTAAGGGATTGCCTGGCATTTTGTTAGGATACAATGATCACTCTAAAGGTTATAGAGTCTTTGTTTTTTACAGACAAAAAATTATTGTTAGAAGGAACATCGTTGTCAAAGATGAACTAGACTCGATAAACTTTTTACAATGACAGAGCAGCAGAAGCAGCAAAAAGTATAAGAATATGTCAATTTAGATAGCATCCATAATATTTTCCCACAGATGCAAAATTCACCATTGGTAACACATAGGTCCGAACATAAATTGGTTCCCCAACAACCTCATTTCGAACCGGAACAACAGCAGTAACTGCCTACGGATCGCAACCAGCGCAACAAGCGCAATGCACGGGATCCGACGATTTTAGCCTCAGAATTCCCGGGCGGAAGAAGATCCAATAGCCGCCTGAAGGCAAGCACTCACTTTGCCTACTCGGCAGCCTTATAGGAGCCTCAGACCATAACGGAAGCCTTCTCATCACCGGAGCGGAATCACAGGATTGAGGCGGCAAACGGTGAAATGAAGTCGATCATGGAGGCTTAGGCATGGGAGCAAGTGGACCTTCCTCCGGATCGAAAAGCGATCGGCAACAAATGGGTATTCAAGGTGAAGTTAAATCTAGATAATACCATTGAAAGATAAAAAGCTAGACTTGTGGCAAAGGGGTATAATAAAAAAAAAGGAATTGATTTTGAATAAATTTTTTCTCTTATTGTAAGATTTCTGACAGTTAGGATTTTGCTATTTCTAGCTGCTATAGAAGATATAGAAATACATCAGATGGATGTAAAGACGACCTTTTTGCATAGAGAACTAGAGGAGACCATTTACATGCAGCAGCCTGAAATGTATGCAAAACCAGGAAAAGAACACTTAGTATGCAAACTGCTAAAATCTTTGTACAACCTAAAACCGGCCCCGAGGCTAGGGAATCTAAAACTTGATGAATTATTAACTGGCTTAAAGGTGAAGATGGAATAATGTATATAGCGGTATACGTAGACGATTTACTATTAGTTAACAAATCAATGGCTCAAATTAACAAAATAAAAAATGCTGTAAAATCACGGTTCGGGATGAAAAACCTCGGTGAGGGAAAATATATTTTGGGTATTCAGGTTGAGTGGGACATGGAAAACATATTAATAAAATTTATTGAAAATGAGGCTATTGGAAACATGTTAGATGAATATCAAATGCGGGGAGCAAAAGGATGTTTAACACAAATAGAGTTTCGAATTAAGTTAGAGGGGGAAGAAACAAAACCGGGTGTTATTGTCAGTGAAATTTTTGAGTCGGGGGAGGAAAATCCTATGACACTGATATCTTACTGACAAATAGTAACAAGTTTAATATATTTCATAAACCGTACCCGTCCAGATATTGTTGCAGCAGTTGGGGTACTAAGCAGAAATCTAGAGAATCCGAAGAAATCTGACCGTGATGCAGTTAGAAGAGTTTTAAGATACTTGGCAAGAACCAAAGACCTCAAACTCACACTAGGCGTTGGAGAAGTGAAGCTGCAAACATAGACTGATGCAAGCTATGGCGACATGCCAAGCCGAAAATCCACCACGGGATTCGTTCTGCAAATTGGGAACATGACTTGCTGTTGGAGCAGCAAACTTCAAAAGGTCACGGCACAATCGACGATGGAGTCAGAATATATGGCAGCGAGCTCGGCCCTCAAAGAATTCTTATGGGTAAAATCCATTTTGCAATAATTGGGATACATGCAGGTTGGTCCACAAGTGATCTGGAGTGATAACCAAGCTGCCATTGCCATTGCCTCTAACTCGAGTCACCACTTCAAAAGCAAGCACATGGATGTAAGATTACACTTTGTAAGAGAAAAAATGTTCTCTAGAGTGATTAGATTATGTTATTTGCCAGATGCTAAAATGATTGCAGATATGCTCACTAAAGCTCTTCGTGCTCTCAAGTTAATGTATTGTAGGGATGCAGTGGGATTAAGTGAATAGCTGAGTTTTTGCACTACTATACTGCCATGCTGAGCTAGTCCAATAACGGGGTAGTAGTGGGGTTTGGTGACTTCCTAAATTGCAACGTTGCTATGTTGCAATGCTGCGCTAGTTCGACATCGAAGCTGCGCTGGCATACTGAGTCTAAAGCTTTAGGGGAGTGTTGTTTTTGGAAAGCTTTAGGTCTCAGCAAATTTATAGGACGCCAGAAAACTAGATATATAGGGACACGTGTCGTCACTTGAAGCACAGTGCAAGGTTTTGAATGGTAGCGACACCAACATTGGAACAACGCAGCTGCCGTTATTTTTGATATGGTTTGTACGGACGAACGCAGCCTGCGACGCAACCGGAAAAACGTAACAGATGATATTTTGGTAAAGGACAACGTAGTTGCTACACAACAAGACAAACGCAGCTGCGGCTGTTTTTGGTATGGGACAACGTAGCCGCTACGAAGCTGCAGATATTTGAATGTAATCGAGAATTGGACTGCGCTGCTACGATTGATATGAATCAAGTCTACAGACGAGATTCATGAGAGAATAATTTAGTGACTCCCTAACAGATGTCTTGCAACAGCCGGATGGTCGTACCCAGACAGTTGTCACTTAGCCAGGCGACACGCATTTGAACAAATCACATGTATAGGATTCTCAGTAATATTGATTGAACAATGATAGATTAGTTTTAGCGTGATTAGGAGCACTTAGACCTTAGTTGCGGTTTAGTTCTTTTGGATGTATATTTTAGGAACACTTGTATTGGCGGTACAACACTATGTAGTAGGACAACTGAGTGAAGAGTATAAGACTTAGGACGTAGAACATTTTATGTATCCAGACTTCTAAACTGTGTAATCTGCAGATTGTTTTTGGGAAACTTTTGAGTTACCTATCTTGGTGTATGTTGGATCAATTAAGCTGAAACTTTGGGAGTTGTCAGTTTTGTATTTAATCTATATTGTGGTATAGTTTGAGCCAGTGTTGGATCAGTGTGACAAAATTAGTGTGGTACAAAAACAACTGTTTGTTAGGATTTTTGATAAGCTTCTATGAGAAAGATTAGGTCTACTTCCACTACTACTATTGATGCTTCACCTGCTCCAGTGGTCGTAGAACAACAGGTTATGGGCCTTTCATCAAGAATTCCTATTTTCTCGGTAGAAAAATACTCGTATTGGGCGAATATGGTGGAAACACACTTTGAAAATATGAATCTTTTGGATATTTTAGATGGTTCACTGACGGAATCGGATCCGTCTTGGTCAAACAAAAATTCGCAAGCTCGGTCAATTTTGAAATTTTGTATTTTAGAAGAATTTGCTATGTCACGGATAAAAATGAAAAAGGGGATCGATATCTAGAAATCTCTCAAGGATGATTTTGAAAAGGCTAATGTTTAGGAAAAACTGTTTTTGGCAGGACGGATTTGGGACTACAAATACACGAGTGGCACAATGGAAGAATATTGTAATAAATTTCGAATACTAATAGATTCTCATGCTTGTGCAGGTGGATATTTTCCTCAGTTTCAGCACACTGCTTTGCTAATGAGGGGTCTTCCTAATATTATGAGAGCATCGTCTAATAGGCTGAAACAAAAAGATAAAGGTAGCTGGACACTACAGTTTGCTATTAATTTGATATTAGAAGAAGAGGCAGATTCTAAAAATCTTTATGGTGAAAAACAAGTATAGGCATTTAGCACAGAATTTGACAAAAAAGGTCAGATTAATCATCAAAGAAATCAGTATGCTAAAAATCAAAATCAGTTTAGACAGTTTAATCAAAGAGGAAATAGACAATATTTCAATGTTTATTTTTATTGTAATGAAAAAGGTCATGGATATAAGTTATGTCCTAAGCTTAAGAAAGCTAATGAAACATGTCTGTATAGGCCTGGATGGCAGCAGAGCCAATTTCATCAAGGCTTCACGGGATCTTCACAACGAGGAAATGGACTATTGTCAACGGCTTCATCTCATCACGACAAGTCTCTTTCACTCTTTTACGAGGAGGATGGTGATCTATTTGCTATGGCAACACCAATGGAGGGCGTGAATGACAATGGATAGATAATGGACATGGGAGCGTTGGCCCATATGTACTAGAACAATGCAGTTTTCAAAAATCCGAAATCAACACCAGAGAAAAATATCTACTATGCATGTGGAATGAGTGTGGAAACGCGGGCTGTAGGTGATGTCTCCTTGCTAGTTGATGTAGAGGGCAAGGGAGTTGAGAGAACTCTTCATAATGTTCTCTATGTCCTAGATTTTAAGAAAATTTTGTTTTAGGATTTGAGGTCAATCTAAATCATGGCAGATAGGTTGTTAGCAAAAAAAAAAAATTGTAGTTACGGGAACTAGAGATGCCAGCAAAATGTATCGAATGGATATGACCGAAAATAAAAATAATGATGTTTTGTATTCCGGTGCACTATTCTCTGATGAGCTGTGGCATAAGAGGTTAGGCCATGTGAATTATGATAGTATGAAAAAGATGGTCAATGCTGGTAAAAGAGAAGGAGTTGCTTTGACAAACCAGTCACCTAAAACAGGTGATGGATGTGCACTAGGAAAAATACACAGATTTTCGTTTCCTGAAGAGTCTGAACATAGGTCTACTAAACTTTTCCAACTCATTCATTCTGATGTTTTAGGCCCTTCAAAGATACCATCTGCCGAGGGGATGAAATATATGGTTACATTTACAGATGATTTTTCGAGGTTTACTAAGGTCTACTTCATGAAAGAAAAAAATAAAGTGTTCACCCAATTTCAACACTACAAAGCGTGGGCGGAGAAACTACACGGTCTACCAATTCTAGAGCTTAGATCGGACAATGGCGAGGAATATAGGTCAAAAAAGTTTGAAAACTTCTTACTCAAGGAAGGTATGAGTCACAAACTGACTATTCCATACTCTCTAGAAAAGAATGGGGTCTCAGTGTAAAAGAGGCAACAATACACCACAACACGTCACAGTGCACAGCGGAACACACCTAGGATCTTCCCGTAGCAACAGCAGGAGCACACAGAACTCACAGACAAGGTTGCGCTTTATTACTTGAAAGAGAGTACAAGGTTGCGTTAGCTGTGTAGGTCTACTCGAGGTGTCATTCACTAGGTCTTACTCGACTATTTAAACTAACTAACTGCTGGTCAACCTAGTACTATACAGCTGTACATGGGACCTTCACGATCAACCGAGATCTATCAAAAACTTCCTTGTAGAACTATACAGCTCAATCTACATTCTTCGGCGTTGCTATGCTGTGTTGCTACGCTGCTGCGCTACTAAGTTGCTACGCCGCTAAGTTGCTACGCTGCTATGCTGCGCTGGTCTGGAATCGCAGCTGCGCTGCTCTGGAAACGCAACTGCGCTGCTCTGAAATCGCAACTATAGCAGCCTAGCCCTAGCCACTAAGTACCCAATTCTGTAACCGTGTTACACTCAGAAAGACTAAATAGAATTATCACAGATATCTTTAGGTCCATGCTTGCGGATAAGGACGTAGATCCGAAATTCTGGGCTAGAGCATTAAATTGTGCAATTTATATCAAAAATAGGATAGGTTCAAGATCGTTAGAAACCACTCCTTATAAGACCTAGACGGGTTGAAAATGGGATGTAAGTCATTTCAAAGTCTTTGGAAATAAATGCTTTATTTTGGATACGTCTAATGATAGATGGAAAATGGAACCTAAGGGATTGCAGGGCATTTTGTTAAGATACGATGATCACTCTAAAGGTTATAGAGTCTTTGTTTTTTAAAGACAGAAAATTATTGTAGCAACGAACATCGTTGTCAAAGATGAACTAGACTCGATAGACTTATTTACAACGACAGAGCAACAAAAGCAACAAAAAGTAGAGGAATATGTCATTTTAGATAGCATCCATAATATTTTCCCACAGATGCAAAATTCTCCAGTGGTAACACAAGGGTCCGAAAATAATCGGGTTCCCCAACAACCTCATTTTGAAGCGGACCAACAGCAGTAACTGCCTACGGATCGCAACCAGCGCAACAAGCGCAATGCACGGGATCCGACGATTTTAGCCTCAGAATTCCCGGGCGGAAGAAGATCCAATAGCCGCCTGAAGGCAAGTTCTCACTTTGCCTACTCGGCAGCCTCATGGGAGCCTGACCATAAGGGAAGCCTTCTCATCACCGTAGCGGAATCACTGGATTGAGGCGGCAAACGATGAAATGGAGTCGATCATGGAGGCTCAGGCATGGGAGCTTGTGGACCTTCCTTCCGGATCGAAAAGCGATCGGCAACAAATGGGTATTCAAGGTGAAGTTAAATCCAGATAATACCATTAAACAATACAAAGCTAGATTTGTGGCAAAGGGGTATAATCAAGGAAGGAATTGATTTTGAAGAAACAATTTCTCTTATTGTAAGATTTCCGACAGTTAGGATTTTGTTATCTGTAGTTGCTATAGAAGTTATGGAAATCCATCAGATGGATGTAAAGACGACCTTTTTGCATAGAGAACTAGAGGAGACCATTTACATGCAGCAGCCTGAAATGTATGCAAAACCAGGAAAAGAGCCCTTAGTATGCAAACAGCTAAAATCTTTCTATGGCCTAAAACAGGCCCCTAGGCAATGGAATCTAAAAGTTGATGAATTCTTAACTAGCCTAGGATTTAAAAGGATAAGTTCTGATCACTCTGTCTATGTTTTAAAGGGTGAGGATGGAATAATGTATATAGCGGTATACGTAGATGATTTACTATTAGTTTGCAAATCAATGGCTAAAATTAACAAAATAAAAAATGCTTTAAAATCACGGTTCGAGATGAAAAACCTTGATGAGAGAAAATATATTTTGGGTATTTAGGTTGAGAGGGATAGGAACAACAGATTAATTAAATTGACTCCAAAGGAGGCTATTGGAAACATGTTAGATGAATATAAAATGCGGCGAGCAAAAAGATGTGTAACACCAATGGAGTTTCGGCTTAAGTTAGAAGGGGAAAAAACAGAACCGGGTGTTATTGTCAGTGAAATTTTTGAGTCAGAGGAGGATGATCCTATGACACTGATACTTTACAGACATATAGTGGGAAGTTTAATATATTTCATTAACCGTACCAGTCCGGATATTGCTGCAGCAGTTGGGGTACTGAGCAAAAGTCTAGAGAATCCGAAAAAATTTGACCGTGATGCAGCAAGAAAAGTTTTAAGATACTTGGCAGGAACCTAAGACCTCAAACTCACACTAGGCGGAGGAGAAGTGAAGTTGCAAACATGGAGTGTCGCAAGCTATGGCGACATGCCAAGCCAAAAATCCACCACGGGATTCGTTTTGCAAATTGGGAACAGGACTTGCTGTTGGAGCAGCAAACTTCAAAAGGTCACGGAACAAACGACGATGGAGTCAGAATATATGGCAGCGAGCTCGGCCCTCAAAGAACTCTAATGGGTGAAATCCATTTTGCAATAATTGGATACATGCAGGTTGGTCCACAGGTGATCTGGTTTGATAACCAGACTGCCATTGCCGTTGCCTCTAACCTAATTCACCACTTCAAAAGCAAGCACATTGATGTAAAGTTACACTTTCTAAGAGAAAAAGTGTTCTCTTGAGTGATTAGATTATGTTATTTGCCAAATGCTAAAATTATTGCAGATGTGCTCACTAAAGCTCTTCCTTCTCCCAAGTTGAAGCATTGTAGGGATGCAGTGGGATTAATTGAATAGCTGAGTTGTTGCACTGCTATACTGCCATGTTACGCTAATCCAATAACGGGGATGTAATGGGACTAGGTGACTTGCTAAATTGCTACGTTGCTATGATGCGATTGCGCTAGTTCGACATCGAAGCTGCGCTGGCATACTGAGTCTAAAGCTTTAGGGGAGTGTTGTTTTTGGAAAGCTTTAGGTCTCAGCAAATTTATAGGACGCCAGAAAACTAGATATATAGGGACACGTGTCGTCACTTGAAGCACAGTGCAAGGTTTTGAATGGTAGCGACACCAACATTGGAACAACGCAGCTGCCGTTATTTTTGATATGGTTTGTACGGACGAACGCAGCCTGCGACGCAACCGGAAAAACGTAACAGATGATATTTTGGTAAAGGACAACGTAGTTGCTACACAACAAGACAAACGCAGCTGCGGCTGTTTTTGGTATGGGACAACGTAGCCGCTACGAAGCTGCAGATATTTGAATGTAATCGAGAATTGGACTGCGCTGCTACGATTGATATGAATCAAGTCTACAGACGAGATTCATGAGAGAATAATTTAGTGACTCCCTAACAGATGTCTTGCAACAGCCGGATGGTCGTACCCAGACAGTTGTCACTTAGCCAGGCGACACGCATTTGAACAAATCACATGTATAGGATTCTCAGTAATATTGATTGAACAATGATAGATTAGTTTTAGCGTGATTAGGAGCACTTAGACCTTAGTTGCGGTTTAGTTCTTTTGGATGTATATTTTAGGAACACTTGTATTGGCGGTACAACACTATGTAGTAGGACAACTGAGTGAAGAGTATAAGACTTAGGACGTAGAACATTTTATGTATCCAGACTTCTAAACTGTGTAATCTGCAGATTGTTTTTGGGAAACTTTTGAGTTACCTATCTTGGTGTAAGTTGGATCAATTAAGCTAAAACTTTGGGAGTTCTCAGTTTTGTATTTACTCTATACTGTGGTATAGTTTGAGCCAGTGTTGGATCAGTGTGACAAAATTAGTGTGGTACAAAAACAGTTTTTTTTTAGGATTCTTGATAAGCTTTTGTGAGTGAGATTATGTCTACTTCCACTACTACTGCTGATGCTTCACCTGCTTCGTGGTCTTAGAACAACAAAAATAACTTAGAATATTTTCTAAGTAGTCTACTGCAATACTTATCTTAATTAGCGTTACAGTAGCTAAAAGTGCAGCAGAGTGTATTGTACTTTTACATGGACACATGTCGGCAAAAGAACATATGCAGGTTTTTCGGAGTGGCGTCGACACTCAGCCACACGCGTCACGCAGTTGACGATTTGATTTAGAGGATCGGACGAACGGGATCTGAACCGGGTATTCCGAAAATATATGGTACAGTTGGACGGTACCATCGTCGATTGAATTGTTCCAACGGAGGCGATTCACCTAGGACCACAAGCATGATTCACGAGGGACCCGAAGCGTGATTTGCGTGGGACCACAAGTGACGAAGCACTCAGGTGCTTCGTACTACACGACCACATTCGGCTGGACTTTAGCGGCTACCACTAACTAAGCATTTGGAACGTTTTGTGTACGGTTGGAACATTTTGAGTACGGTTCAATATATCTGGAAATATTTGAATAATATTGTTTTGTAGTTTAGTGTAATAAAAAAATACTGTTCCATTAATCAGGTTTTTAGAAAATAATAATTAGGGTTCTGAGGTACAGTGACGTACATGTAGGATGCTTTGTCGTTAGCCAGGATAATAACCGTAGTAACGGTTACCCAAATTAGTGTAGATCAGCAGATACACACTGTGAGTATATAACTTAGGACTTAGCCAATTTTGTATCATCCAGTTGTGGGAATACGATTTTCTAAGGGCGATTTTTGGGAAACTTCTAGACATCATATCTTATGGTTTACCCAGTCATTTGGGCTGCAATTTTTGAAAATGTCATTTTAGTGTATTGTGTATCATTGTGGCAAATTTGAGGCATATTGGCCTTCTAAGTCATATTTGGTGTAAGCTGAAAGTTGGTTGTTGAGTAGGTGCTTGATAGCTTTTGTTTGTTTTCCATGTCTACTTCCACTACTTCTGCTGGTTCCCCTCCTGCAACGATGGTTGTAGAACAATAGTTCTATAGTGGTAGAAGAAGTATCGCGATAGCTATACTCCGCTCCTGCCGTACTATGATCGTACAACATGTATCGCGGTAGCTATACTTCTTGTACTTTACAATCTTGTGATTGGTTTAGTAAAGTTGTAGTAGGGGGTTTAGAGAGGGAATTAGGACTTAGACATTTTTTGAGGTACCTCTCTCTTTGAGAGACCTTTTATATTTATAGGCCATCTTTGGCCAGCCATAATTTAATGCTCAGTGGAGTATATTTTCAATGATTCTTTTTGCCTTCGACTCAAGGGAGTCGAGCCTTCACAAAGGTGAAGGTGGTCAGAGTATTTACGAGGTGGTTAGAGTATTTGCGTGCCAAGGTGGCAGTTATTCAGTGAGAAAGTCAAACGGGCAAATATTATCCTAGAGGCTTCATAGAAGCTGGACATTATGTGGACTAACGGAGGTCACAGAATTACAAAAAGTACTACAAAGTGGAACGTATCTTTTTGTCAAAGTCCGTACATTCCTTGTAAATTTTGCATTCACCTTACCAAACAAAAAATACTCCACGATTTTTTGCGATTTTTTCAAGAGGCACGAATTATACGTAGAAATCGGAAAAAGGTTAAAATCGCACGAACAACTATGGTTTCGGTATTATAGTTCTAGAACTACAAAATATTGTTTTAAATTTGTCAACGTTTATATGTTGCGCTGTTCGTAATGAATTCCAATTAAACAGACACGGAAGAGATTCTTATGTGGCATGTCACGCTATATAAAGTCAATAAATAATACAGTATGTTATAAAGTACTATTGTATGCATACTTTATTTTTTTAAGTTATTGCCGATATGGAATTTGTTTGTCTCGGACCAATATATCGAGACCTTTGACTGTTCGATTACCAATAGCTATAGGTTTTGGTGTTATCGCGTTAACTTTTTATCGATACACAATACTATTGATAGGACAAAACCTTAATTTTTTTTTCGTTTTTTGCTTTCCTTTCTTTATCCGTTTTTTTTTTTTTTTGTGAATCACGCGCCCGAATTTGCGCGACCCCCCAAATTTGGCAACCGAATCCGTTCTGCATCTGACGTGGGCAGTCGGTTAACGGTCGGTTGCGGTTTCGGTTAACTGTTTGTGACCTCTACCCGACACCCGACCGGGTTATGTCACGCTCCTAAATTGTTACACGTTACCCGATACAAGTTGATAAAAACAAAAGTTAACCGAAACTCGATTATACGCGTATCGCCTCGTACCCAAATAAGTAAAAAACTATAACGCTCATTGTTATTAGCGTTAATCATTAACTAGTGTTGATGAATTGTAGTTAATAATGCTATTTAATGTAAGAAGACGTGGAAGGTTGTAGTCCACGTCATTAAATAAACTTGTTAACTATATTTTGTGATTTTTGGCTATAAATAGCAGCAACTTATTAACACTAATGAGAATGAGCGGTGTAGTGGAATATCTCCATTTGCAAAAAAACAATTCGTGTACCTCTTATTTATACTATTTTGTCATTTTGCTATCTCTCTTGACGATTTTGTTTTTCCTTGACAGTCACCTCCCTCAAGAGATTTTTTCCTAATTTTGCATGTAACTCTTAGATTAATGTTCAAACTCTATTCTCTCGCAAATCCAAATTTTTCGCTATATTTTTTGGACGATTTTTCTTCCGGCTACGATAGTATGTTGTGAATTATGCAAAAAAGGTAAAGTTTTTATTATGTATGTTTAAAAGAAAGATCTTAGTTTGTCACATGGAAAATCAATTAGCAAAAAACACATGATGATAGGAAAAAAACACATGATGATAGGCAAAATAAACAAAAATTCTTATGTAATATTAAAAAGATAAATAAACAAATCACATCAAAGAAATCCTCGTCATGTTTTCGACACTATTATACGAAATCTCAACCTCAAACTTAAAAATTACACAAAATCTATAAATCTAAATATGGTATAAACACCGCGCTTATAAAAATAAGCATTCTAGTTTAAAAAAAAAGAAAAAGAACACTACAAAATTTGTGAAATACAACAAAAAATTCAAAAAACTAAAAAAAACAATATAACTAATACTAAAAAAATAACAATAATTAGAAAACAAAACAAAACAAAAAATTATACGTTTAAAAGTTCTCAGTTGGATCTAACACTCATAAGCTCACTAACAATTGAAGCCGCTAGTAAGCTCCTATTTTTTGTGATCGTATTCTCGGCATCCGAAAAATTGCAATCAGACATAGAGCCAGATTTCGGAATAACTATAACTGTTATGAGGAACACATGTTATAGCATAGCAACCGACAACTTTATTCCAATGAACCTTATACGTTTTTTAGTTTTTGGGATGTGATTTTATACATTTTTTGTTACGACCCATCAATTATGGATTTGTAAGTTCAGTTTTGCGACACGCAATGACAAGTACTAAATGTTGTTGCCAACATCAAAACATAGTTAGTGAATGAGAAGATGATGTTCATCGATTTTTAAAAAGTGAAAATTAATAGAAGGATTACATTGTAAAATTATGGTGGGGAGATATAACCGGGTTTTGAAGGTCTAACCATATAGTTATGATTAACATAGATGGTTTTTTACTTCAAATATGGCTTATTTTTTTTGTGTACATGAACAATTTGCAAGGATCATCATGATAACTTTGTTAACATTTATGTTATTGCATATGTTCCTCGCTACATATTCTAATTGGTGATGGCATAAAAGTGACCGTAAGTAGATTGCGATCAAATGTTTATCCAAACTCGAAATTGTTGTGAACAAGTCAGAATATTTATGAACTCGATGCATCTGTATGCATAAAGAAATGCAAAAAAAGCAATTTTCACGTTGGCATATGGCACAACAAAGCCATTTTTTTTTGCACGTTTTAAAGAGCATGCAGAGTACGTACATGCACATTTCATGCACTACATTATTTAATAAATGCACAAAATATTTTAATTGGCACTAATTAAACATTACCTATATTAAACTAAACGAGAATGTAGCTACCATTTTTGTTTTGGGTTGGAGGGTCAAAATTTAGGGACGCCGAGTTAGTGTTATTAATAGTACACCATTCATCGTTATTAATGTTAACATTAATAAGGTTGCGACTTTTTTCGGCCCAAAATCATAAATTAACTTTATTAACATTAAAATAGAATTAACTTTATGGAAAGTATTTATTTAGTGTTAACCTTATTACGTTGGTCAAAATTAATGTGATGTGTGAGAAGCTTGTTTACATACTCGAGTCTACGTGACATCTCATTTCTACAACATTAAATGCGTGTAAATTAAATTTCAATACTAGTTAGCGGTTGGAAAGAGCGAAACATTACAAAATATAAAACATAATTAATCGTAAAATTTACTCTAACTAACATGTTCCGAACGATTCCTAAACCCCACAAGTATCTCGGCGAAAACTGTCAAGGTACATCGCGAATCGTTATTAGTGTCAAAGTCACTAATTTGAGTTTTTAAAATTTTAATTTTTTCCGCAATTAATATACATGATTTTCGAAAATAAATTAGCAACGCTATTTAAAGAAGTGGACCATAATCCGCCATGTCTCTCGCACTAAATTAGAATCAATAACACTATTTTTTTTCTTACGCTATTTAAACTTTGACATTAATAACGATTCGCAATGTAGTACATTTAGACTTGAAATATTATTGATGGCAGCTCAACTAACATGCTACAAAGTCGACACACAAATTGGCTTTAGTGCCAAATTAATGTTAATATTATTTTTTCTTTGGACAAAATATCACAAATTATCGTTGTTTGGACTACATTATCGTTTATGCTATTTTTTTGTAACACTAATAACTATTAGTGGTGTATAGCGGTTCATGGTGTATTGTACTGTATTGTTGACAATACTATCTAGTAATGTTGTGTATCGACAAGAAAATTATCGTGATAAAACGGATACCGATAGTTAGCGGTTATCGAACAGTGAGGGCTCTCGATATATCGCTCCAAGACCAGAAAATTTTTTATCGACGATAAATAGAAAAAAAGATAGTACACTATATTATAGTACTTTATAATATATTATATTTTATCTTTGACCGCGTGGCATGCCATGTATGATAATCTATTCCGTAATCTGTATAACGGGAGTGTAGTACGGACAATTAACGTATAACTGTCCGAAAAAACCGTAAAGTTATTGTCGATAACGTTGTTATCGCGATAAAATACCGATATTATCGGTTTTATATCGCGAAGACACAGGTACTGAAATGCCGTGCCAATATACCAATTATGGGCAAGGCAAAAAATGGATATATCGGCTATCGGCAAAACCCCACCGATACACAACACTACAGTATTTAGTTAAGTGGTCTGCAATTAGACACGATGTCCAACATAATTTGTTGTTAGAAACTATTAAACGGTTATCTTTATACAAATTATTGGTGTTGTGTATCGGTAAAATATTTATCGCGATAACTCCGATACTGATAGCTATCGGTTATCGAATGGTCAGAGTTACCGATATATTTGTACTTTCTGTCTAGAGTACACGTGGCAGGGTTCCAGTGGATCCCAAGGAAAAAAGGGACAAAGCCATGGCGCTGGGATGTGAAAGGTACATCGTTTTAATTGGAGCCGTACTAAAGTCGTACATTTTTTATGCCGGCTACTGTACTTTCGGCTTGTACAAATGATCTAATTGGTAGGCACCTTTGTAGATAGGGGTTGTGAGTAGGGCGCGTCGGGGGAATAACACGTACAGTTTAGTGAGTTGGTCGTACGTTTATCTGTACGGTTCGTACATACATCTTTTTACCGATATATCGATTATCGGCTACCCGAAAAAAGGCCCATATCGGTTATCGGCAAATCCCTACCGATACACAACACTACAAATTATAGACCTTTGGTCGTCCGTTTGAAAACCTTTAAATAGGCAGAATTTATGTTCGTCTGCACCCATAAACGGCGTGTCCCCCGAGTGACGTCAACAACCGGGTAGCTTTGTTCCTCGGTCGACGTCAGCGATCAGCTTCCAAAGTACCCTCTCGGAAATCGTTTTTGACCTTCAGATCTTGGCTGCTCGATCCTGTCAATGAATATATATAAACCCGCCACGTGCAGTAATGAATATTCCGCCATTTTTCCTTCGTTCTTGACCGTCCGATCATTGAATGCTCAGTTCAGAAGCTAGCCGTCCTTTTCAAGTAGTAGGATGTCGTGCCGTTACTTCTTTGCTTGATTTTGCGTCAATCGTTGTGTTGTTTTGGGTCGTACGGACGTCCAGAACAGTACACCGCGAATCGTTATTAGTGTCAAAGTTTAAATAGTGTTTAAGAAAATTTACCGTACTTGATGCTAATTAATAATTTGTTTTTTTTCAAAAAAATGTGTATTCTAATTTTGGCGTTAATGCTAATGTGGGAACAACAAAAATGGAATATTTGCTGTACGATAATATACATTTTTATATGTATCCGTACAAAATATTAAAAATCGTACGCCATCGTGAATTAAATATATCCGTACATGCTATACTATTTTACGTGTCAGACTAATCCCGTTTTTTTGAGCGCAAGTTCCTATGCGTGCGCGTCTGATTAAATTCATTTTTTTAATTTTTTCACTTGAAAAGGTACATTTATGTACGGTCTGACATCGACCGTACACAATATTTATATTTTATTGTACTTTTGGGCTTTACGCTATTTTGTACGGTACCTTAATTAGCGTCAAGGAAAAAATAAAATCATGTATCCTATTTCGAAAAAAAAAAAAAATTTTAAGAACCCAAATTAGAGTTATTGACACTAATAACGATTGGCAGTGTACAATACTGTAGTACTTAGGGTGAAGTTCCATCATACGTTTCTGTAATTGTACGGCCAACTCTACAAACCGGGTCGATTGAGTCGAAGTTCCATCACGTAGTGTCGGTAAGCCACGTGTTCTAAATTGACTTGCGCCACGCAAGCTACGATCCGATATTGAATATCTTTCAATTTTTTAGCACCGACAAACTTAACTTCAAATCTTGACTTGCGTACCATGTATCTGTGTACGATGTGACCATACGACAAAACTTTTATACATTTTGCAGACTACGCCAGCTTATTTTTTAGGGTTTCAGTTTTCGAACATAACGAAAGTCCTTTGACAGAAATAGTGTGACGAACAAAAGTTAACGAAAATAGCCTGACGAGGGAATGTTACAAAATATCGTTTTTAGTTTCGTTTATATTTTGGAAACCGCGTGTCATCTTGAAACCTTAAGATTTTTCGTTGGTTTTCCATCATGACACGTATCTTAATTGTCCACCGTGTCACAATTTTTTTTTTCTGTGTATGCCAACCCACCTCGTCGAGGTTGGTTGAGTCTAACAGAGAAAATTGAAGCGAACTCATTGCAGATGAACATCCGACGGCCAGTATTACCTCCAAGACCTCCGGAGAGTATCGGCAAGATTCTCTGTAATGTTAGTTTTCGTATAAAAACAAAATAGGCGGTACGATCTGTTACGGAGAGTCGCGAATTTCTTTTAGAAACGTCACTTTTCGCTTGATGGAACTTCACCCTGTGATGTTTTGATTTGTAACGGGTATGATAAACGGCGTGCCCCACGGGCGACGTCAGCAAACGGGAAACGTTGTCCCCTCCACCGACGTCACTAAACGGGTAACTTCAAAACGGCTAACCGTCTGTTTGAAGTACATATAAAGATTTTGCGTTGTGTTGTTTTGGGTCGCGTTTACAAATGTCCGTACGGACTTCGAGAATTGTACAATAATAAAACGTTTCCATTTACACGCACGGTCCATGCGCGTGTAACGGGCACGATTAACGGGAATGATCGACGGGCGCGATTAACGGGAATGATCGACGGGCGCGATTAACGGGAATGATCGACGGGCATGATCAACGGGCAAAATATATAGGATGCGGTCCATTCCCGTGTAACGCGCGTTGATTTATTAGTAATTCACAAAATCAATTAACGTCGGTGATGGGCGGTGTTCTGTACGGATTGGTTACGGGTAGTTTGAAACTTTGAACTGTGAAGAATCTGGTTTAGTTCGGTTCAGTTCGCTTTCGCTTCCGGGTTAACCGGGTTGTTACGATATCCCAATAAAGTATTATTACGGTGCCTTGTCTGTAGTCCTAATATTGTCAGCCGTGGATCTTCAACTCGAACGATCAGATTATGAATCCCGCGCTGAACAACTATAAGACACTCGCAGCCGTGGATCATGAAAACAACGTAGATTCTAAAATTGTCGCGCGCGGTTCTTCCGCTCGTTTGAAAGTAGACGTTGTGCTTTGTTTTCGCGGATATAGTGTGACGTTTCACTGTCTCAATTTAATGTGTAAAGGATGCATGGATCCTTGACAAGTTGACATGCATCAAGCTTTTCTAGTCACTCCAAGTACCATTCTCTCATCCTCTTTGCGTGGTTCACACTTGAAAAATGGGAAAACATTATGGTATGGAAACGGTACTTTTTGTTGTCCACCGTGAACTGGCACGTGACGCTAGCCTACGTCAACTAGCGTGTCGTGATATGAGCCACTTGTCCGTACCAAAAGGAAACGCTTTGCGGACATGATATGTACGAAGCCTTCCAAATCAAACTGTATTGCCACGCAAGCGTTTGTACAAACCGATAATAACCCCGGAGGAACTTATAACATGCCCAAAAAAACACTTCGGGTGCCCGAAAAAAAAAACAGGAAAGGACCAAGCGGACATCTCACACGAATATCAACTCTTCCTTTCACTTTCAGCGTCCCAAATTTTTGATAAACCTTCCTTTTTCTTTCAAAGGCTCTTCTTTTATCCAACCTCTTTCCGTTGCTAGTCGCGGAGAGCATTTGTAACTTTTTGCCCATTCGATGGATGATCCTCGATCCTTGATCGTTGATCCTTGATCCTCGATCCTTGATCCTTGATTTTTGATCCTTGATCTGTGATCCTCGATCTCTGATCCTCGATCTCTGATCCTCGATCTATGATCCTCGATCTCCGATCCTCGATCTCTGATCCTCTATCTCTGATCCTCAATATCTGATCCTCGATCTCTGATCCTATATCCCTGATCCTCGATCCTTCATCATCGATTATTGATCCTCGATCGCTAATCCTCGATCCTTGATCCTCGATCTTTGATCCTCGATCTTTAATCCTCGATCTTTGATCCTCGATTCTTAATTTTCGATCCTTGATCCTCGATCGGTGATCCTCGCTCTCTGATCCTCGATCTTTGATCCTCGACCTTTGATCCTTGATCCTTAATCTCTGATGTTAGATCTTTGATCCTAAAACTCTGATCCTCGATCTCTGATCCTCGATCTCTGATCTTCGATCTCCGATCCTAGAACTCTGATCCTCGATCTCCGATCCTCGATCTTCGATCCTCGATCTTCGATCCTCGATCTCCGATCCTCGATCTCTGATCCTCCATCTCTGATTCCTCGATCCCTCATCTTCGATCTCTCATCTTTGATCTCTCATCCTCGATCTCTAATTTGATCTCTGATCCTCGATATCTGATCCTCGATCTTTGATCCTCGTTCTTTGATCCTCGATCTCTGATCGTGGATCTTTGATATTGAATCTCAGATCCTCAATCTCTGATCCTCGATCTTTGATCCTTGATCCTTCATCCTCAACCTTGATCCTCAACCTTGATCCTCGATCCTTCATCCTCGATCCTTGATCCTCAATCTCTAATCCGCGATCTTTGATCCGCGATCTCTCATCCGCGATCTCTCATCCTTGATCTCTTATCCTTGATCTCTCATCCTCGATCTCTCATACTTGATCTCTCATCGTCGATCCATTATCCTTGATCTCTAATCCTCGATCTGTGATCCTGAATCCTTCATGATCCTCGATCCTTGATCCTCGATCTCTGATCCTCGATCTTTGATACTCCATCTCTTATCCTCGATCTCTGATCCTCGATCGTTGATGATCCTCGATCTTTGATCTTTGATACTTGATCTTCGATCTCTCATCCTCGATCTCTGATCCTCGTTCTCTGATCCTCAATCTCCGATCCTCGATCTCTGATCCTTGATCTGTGATCCTCGATCTTTGATGATCCTCGATATTTGATCCTTGATCTCTGATCCTGGATCTCTGATCCTCAATATCTGATCCTCAATCTCTGATCCTCGATCTCCGATCGTTGATCTTTGATCCACGATCCTTAATCCTCGATTTTTGATCCTTGATCTTGATCGTTGATCCCTGATCCACGATCTCTAATCCTCGATCTCTGATCCTCTATCTCTGATCCTCAATATCTAATCCTCGATCTCTGATCCTCGATCCTAGATCGTCGATCCTTCATCATGAATCCTTGATCCTCGATCGCTAATCCTCGATCCTTGATCCTCGATCCTTAATCCTCGATCTTTGATCCTCGATTCTTAATCTTCGATCCTTGATCGTCGATCGCTGATCCTCGCTCGCTGATCCTCGATCTTTGATCCTCGATCTGTGATCCTCGACCTTTGATTCTTGATCCTCGATCTTTGATCCTCGATCTCTGATCCTAGATCTTTGATCTTCGAACTCTGATCCTCGATCTTTGATCTTCGATCTTTGATCCTCGATCTCCGATCCTAGATCTCTCATCCTCGATCTCCGATCCTTGATCTTCGATTCCTCGATCTTTGATCCTCGATCCTTGATCCTCGATCCTTGATCCTCGATCTTTGATCCTCGATCTCTGATCCTCGATCTCCGATCCTCGATCTCTGATCCTCTATCTCTGATCCTCAATATCTGATCCTCGATCTCTGTCCTATATCCCTGATCCTCGATCCTTCATCATCGATTATTGATCCTCGATCGCTAATCCTCGATCCTTGATCCTCGATCTTTGATCCTCGATCTTTAATCCTCGATCTTTGATCCTCGATTCTTAATCTTCGATCCTTGATCCTAGATCGCTGATCCTCGCTCTCTGATCCTCGATCTTTGATCCTCGACCTTTGATCCTTGATCCTTGATCTCTGATGTTAGTTCTTTGATCCTAAAACTCTGATCCTCGATCTCTGATCCTCGATCTCTGATCCTCGATCTTTGATCTTCGATCTCCGATCCTAGAACTCTGATCCTCGATCTCCGATCCTCGATCTTCGATCCTCGATCGTTAAACCTCGATCTCTGATCCTTGATTTTTGATCCTCGATCTTTGATCCTCGATCTCTGATTCTCGGTCTTTGAGCCTCGGTCTTTGATCCTTGATCTCTTATCCTCGATCTCTGATTCCTCGATCCCTCATCTTCGATCTCTCATCTGTGATCTCTCATCCTCGATCTCTTATTTGATATGTGATCATCGATATCTGATCCTCGATCTTTGATCCTCGATCTCTGATCCTGGATCTTTGATCTTGAATCAAGATCCTCGATCTGTGATCCTCGATCTTTCATCCTTGATCTTTGATCCTCGATCCTTGATCCTCAACCTTGATCCTCGATCGTTGATCCTCAATCTCTAATCAGCGATGTTTGATTCCCGATCTCTCATCCGCGATATCTCATCCTCGATCTCTTATCCTCGATCTCTCATCCTCGATCTCCCATCTTCGATCTCTCATCCTCGATCCATTATCCTCGATCTCTAATCCACGATGTCTGATCCTCAATCCTTGATGATCGTCGATCCTTGATCCTCAATGTGTGATCATCGATCTCTGATTCTTGATCTGTGATCCTCGATCTCTGATCCTCGATCCTTGATGATCCTCGATCCTTGATCCTCGATCTCTGATCCTCAATCTCTGATCCTCGATCTGTGATTCTCGATCTCTGATCCTCGATCTCTGATCCTCGATCTCTGATCCTCGATCTTTGATCCTCGATCTATGATCCTCGATCTTTGATGATCCTCGATCCTTGATCCTCGATCTCTGATCCTCGATCTTTGATCCTCAATCTCTGATCCTCGATCTCTGATCCTCAATCTCTGATCGTTGATCCTTGATGATCCTCGATCGTTGATGATCTCCGATCCTTGATCCTCGATCTCTGATCTTCGATCTCTGATCCTCGATCTCTAATCCTCAATCTCTGATCCTCGATCTGTGATCCTCGAACCTTGATCCTCGATCCTTGATCCTCGATCTCTCATCAACGATCTCTCATCCTCTTTCTCTCATCCTCGATCTCTCATCCTCGATCTCTCATCCTCGATCTCTCATCCTCGATATGTATTTTCGATCTCTGATTCCTCGATCTCTGATCCTTGATCTCAGATCTTCGATCTCTGATCCTCGATCCGTGATCCTCGATCCTTGATCCTCGATTCTTGATATTCGATCTCTGATCCTTAATCTCTGATCCTCGATCCTTGATGATCCTCAATCGTTGATGATCCTCAATCCTTGATCCTCGATCTCTGATCTTGAATCTATGATCCTCGATCTCTAATCCTCGATCTTTGATCCTCAATCTCTAATCCTCGAACTCTGATCCTCGATCTTTGATCCTCGATCCTTGATCGTCAATCTCTGATCCTCGATCTCTGATCCTCGATCTCTGATCCTATATCCCTGATCCTCGATCCTTCATCATCGATTATTGATCCTCGATCGCTAATCCTCGATCCTTGATCCTCGATCTTTGATCCTCGATCTTTAATCCTCGATCTTTGATCCTCGATTCTTAATCTTCGATCCTTGATCCTAGATCGCTGATCCTCGCTCTCTGATCCTCGATCTTTGATCCTCGACCTTTGATCCTTGATCCTTGATCTCTGATGTTAGTTCTTTGATCCTAAAACTCTGATCCTCGATCTCTGATCCTCGATCTCTGATCCTCGATCTTTGATCTTCGATCTCCGATCCTAGAACTCTGATCCTCGATCTCCGATCCTCGATCTTCGATCCTCGATCGTTAAACCTCGATCTCTGATCCTTGATTTTTGATCCTCGATCTTTGATCCTCGATCTCTGATTCTCGGTCTTTGAGCCTCGGTCTTTGATCCTTGATCTCTTATCCTCGATCTCTGATTCCTCGATCCCTCATCTTCGATCTCTCATCTGTGATCTCTCATCCTCGATCTCTTATTTGATATGTGATCATCGATATCTGATCCTCGATCTTTGATCCTCGATCTCTGATCCTGGATCTTTGATCTTGAATCAAGATCCTCGATCTGTGATCCTCGATCTTTCATCCTTGATCTTTGATCCTCGATCCTTGATCCTCAACCTTGATCCTCGATCGTTGATCCTCAATCTCTAATCAGCGATGTTTGATTCCCGATCTCTCATCCGCGATATCTCATCCTCGATCTCTTATCCTCGATCTCTCATCCTCGATCTCCCATCTTCGATCTCTCATCCTCGATCCATTATCCTCGATCTCTAATCCACGATGTCTGATCCTCAATCCTTGATGATCGTCGATCCTTGATCCTCAATGTGTGATCATCGATCTCTGATTCTTGATCTGTGATCCTCGATCTCTGATCCTCGATCCTTGATGATCCTCGATCCTTGATCCTCGATCTCTGATCCTCAATCTCTGATCCTCGATCTGTGATTCTCGATCTCTGATCCTCGATCTCTGATCCTCGATCTGTGATCCTTGATCTTTGATCCTCGATCTATGATCCTCGATCTTTGATGATCCTCGATCCTTGATCCTCGATCTCTGATCCTCGATCTTTGATCCTCAATCTCTGATCCTCGATCTTTGATCCTCAATCTCTGATCGTTGATCCTTGATGATCCTCGATCGTTGATGATCTCCGATCCTTGATCCTCGATCTCTGATCTTCGATCTCTGATCCTCGATCTCTAATCCTCAATCTCTGATCCTCGATCTGTGATCCTCGAACCTTGATCCTCGATCCTTGATCCTCGATCTCTCATCAACGATCTCTCATCCTCTTTCTCTCATCCTCGATCTCTCATCCTCGATCTCTCATCCTCGATCTCTCATCCTCGATATGTATTTTCGATCTCTGATTCCTCGATCTCTGATCCTTGATCTCAGATCTTCGATCTCTGATCCTCGATCCGTGATCCTCGATCCTTGATCCTCGATTCTTGATATTCGATCTCTGATCCTTAATCTCTGATCCTCGATCCTTGATGATCCTCAATCGTTGATGATCCTCAATCCTTGATCCTCGATCTCTGATCTTCAATCTATGATCCTCGATCTCTAATCCTCGATCTTTGATCATCAATCTCTAATCCTCGAACTCTGATCCTCGATCTTTGATCCTCGATCCTTGATCGTCAATCTCTGATCCTCGATCTCTGATCCTTGATCTCTGATCCTCGATCTTTCATCCTCGGTCTCTGATCCTCTATCTTTGATCCTCGATCTCTCATCCTCGATCCCCTTATCCTCGAACTCTCATCATCAATCTCTCATCCTCAGATCTCTCATCCTCGATCTCTCATCCTCGATCTCTCATCCTCGATCTCTCATCCTCGATCTCTCATCGTCGATCTTTTATCCTCGATCTCCGATCCTTGACCTTTTATCTTTGATATGTTATCCTCGATCTATGATCCTCGATCTCTGATCCTCGATCCTTGATCCTCGATACTTGATCCTCAATCTCTGATCTTCGATCTCTGATCCACGATCTCTGATCCTCAATCTTCGATCCTTGATCCTCGATTTTTTATCTTCAATCTCTGATCCTCGATCTCTAATCCTCGATCTTTGATCCTCGATCCTTGATCCTTCATCGTTGATCCTCGATCCTTGATCCTCGATCCTCGATCCTCAATCTCTGATCCTCGATCTTTGATCCTCGATCTTTGATCCTCGATCTCTGATCCTAGATCTCTGATCCTCGATCTCTGATCCTCGATCTTTGATCCTCGATCTTTCATCCTCTATCTCTCATCCTCGATCTTTCATCCTCGATCTCTAATCTTCTATCTTTGATCCTCGATCTCTGATCCTCGATCTTTGATCCTCGATCTCTGATCCTCAATCTTTGATCCTCGATCTCTGATCCTCGATCTTTGATCCTCGATCTCTGATCCTTGACCGTTGATCCTCGATCTCTGATCCTCGATCCTTGATTATCCTCGATCCATAATCCTTGATCCATGATCCTCGATCGTTGATCCTCGATCCTTGATCCTCGATCCTTGATCGTCGATCTTTAATCTCTATTCCTCGATCTTTGATCCTCGATCTTTGATCCTCGATCTCTGATCCTCGAACCTTGATCCTCGATCCTCGATCCTCGATCTCTGATCAACGATCTCTCATCTTCTTTCTCTCATCCTCGATCTCTCATCCTCGATCTCTCATCCTCGATCTCTCATCCTCGATCTCTCATTTTCGATCTCTGATTCCTCGATCTCTGATCCTCGATCTGTGATCTTCGATCTCTCATCCTCGATGCGTGATCCTCGATCCCTGATCCTCGATTCTTGATATTCGATCTTTGATCCTTAATCTCTGATCCTCGATCCTCGATGATCCTCGATCGTTGATGATCCTCGATCCTTGATCCTCGATCTCTGATCTTCGATCTATGATCCTCGATCTCTAATCCTCGATCTTTGATCCTCAATCTCTAATCCTCGAACTCTGATCCTCGATCTTTGATCATCGATCCTTGATCGTCAATCTCTGATCCTCGATCTCTGATCCTTGATCTCTGATCCTCGATCTTTCATCCTCGGTCTTTGATCCTCTATCTTTGATCCTCGATCTCTCATCCTCGATCCCTCATCCTTGAACTCTCATCATCAATCTCTCATCCTCGATCTCTCATCCTCGATCCCTCATCCTCGAACTCTCATCCTCGATCTCTCATCCTCGATCTCTCATCCTCGATCTCTTATCCTCGATCTCTGATCCTTGACCTTTTTTCTTTCATCTGTTATCCTCGATCTATGATCCTCGATCTATGATCCTCGATCCTTGATCCTCGATCCTTGATCCTCAATCTCTGATCTTCGATCTCTGATCCACGATCTCTGATCCTCGATCTTTGATCCTCGATCCTCGATGCTTGATCCTCAATCTCTCATCTTCGATCTCTGATCCTCGATCTCTTATCCTTCATCTCTGATCCTTGATCCTTGATCCTCAATCTTGATCTTCGATCCTTGATTCTCGATCTCTGATCCTCGATCGCTGATCCTTGATCCTTGATCCTTCATCTTTGATCCTCGATCCTTGATCCTCGATCCTCGATCCTCGATCTTCGATCCTCAATCTCTGATCCTCGATCTTTGATCCTCGATCTTCGATCCTCGATCTCTCATCCTCGATCTCTGATCCTCGATCTCTGATCCTCAATCTTTGATCCTCGATCTTTGATCCTCGATATCTAATCCTCGATCTCCGATCCTCGATCTTCGATCCTCGATCTCCGATCCTCGATCTCTGATCCTCAATCCTGATCCTCAATCACTCATCCTCGATCTCTCATCTTCGATCTCTCATCTTCGATCTCTCATCCTCAATCTTTGATTTGATCTCTTATCCTCGATCTCTGATCCTCGATCTCTGATCCTCGATCTTTGATCCTGGATCTTTGATCCTCGATCTGTGATCCTCAATCTTTGATCCTCGATCTTTGATCCTCAATATGTGATCCTCGATCCCTGATCCTTGATCTCTTATCCTTGATCCTTGATCCTCGACCTTGATCCTTGACCTTCATCCTCGATCCTTGATCCTCGATCTTCGATCCTCGATCTCTGATCCTCGATCTTTGATCCTCGATCTTCGATCCTCGATCTCTCATCCTCGATCTGTGATCCTCGATCTCTGATCCTCAATCTTTGATCCTCGATCTTTGATCCTCGATATCTAATCCTCAATCTTCGATCCTCGATCTCCGATCCTCGATCTGTGATCCTCGATCTCTGATCCTGAATCCTGATCCTCAATCACTCATCCTCGATCTCTCATCTTCGATCTCTCATCCTCAATCTTTGATTTGATCTCTTATCCTCGATCTCTGATCCTCGATCTTTGATCCTGGATCTTTGATCCTCGATCTGTGATCCTCAATCTTTGATCCTCGATCTTTGATCCTCAATATGTGATCCTCGATCCCTGATCCTTGATCTCTTATCCTTGATCCTTGATCCTCGACCTTGATCCTTGACCTTCATCCTCGATCCTTGTTTCCGATCCTTGATCCTCAATCTCAAATCCGCGATCTTTGATCCGCGATCTCTCATCCGCGATCTCTCATCCTCGATCTCTTATCCTTGATCTCTCATTCTCGATCTCTCATCCTCCATCTCTCATCCTCGATCCATTATCCTCGATCTTTGATCCTCAATCCTTGATGATCCTCGATCTTTGATCCTCGATCTTTCATCCTCAATCTCTGATTCTCGAACGGTGATCCTCGATCTCTGATCCTCGATCCTTGATGATCCTCGATCCTTGATCTTCGATACTTGATCTTCAATACTTGATCCTCGATCTCTGATCATAGATCTTTGATCCTCGATCTCTGATCCTCGATCTCTGATCCTCGATCTGTGATCCTCGATCTCCGATCCATAATCTTTGATCCTCGATCTCTGATCCTCGATCTCTGATCCTCGATCTGTGATCCTCGATCTCCGATCCATAATCTTTGATCCTCGATCTCTGATCCTCGATCTTTGATGATCCTCGATCCTTGATCCTCGATCTCTGATCCTCGATCTCTGATCCTCGATCTCTGATCCTCAATCTCTGATCCTCGATCTCTGATCTTCGATCTCCGATCGTTGATCCTTGATGATCCTCGATCGTTGATGATCCTCAATCCTTGATCCTCGATCTCTGATCCTCGATTTTGATCCTTGAACCTTGATCCTCGATCCTTGATCCTCGATCTTTGATCAACGATCTCTCATCCTCTATCTCTCATCCTCGATCTCTCATCTTTGATCTCTCATCCTCGATCTCTCATCCTCGATCTCTCATCTTCGATCTCTGATTCTTTGATCTTTGATCCTCGATCTATGATCTTCTATCTCTCATTCTCGATCCGTGATCCTTGATAGCGAATCCTCGATCCCAGATCCTCGATTCTTGATCCTCGATCTCTGATCTTCGATCTATGATCCTCGATCTCTAATCCTTGATCTCTTATCCTCAATTTCTGATCCTCAAACTCTAATCCTCGATCTTTGATCCTCGATCTTGATCCTCGATCTCAGATCCTTGATCTTTGATCCTCGATCTTTCATCCTCGATCTCTAATCCTCTATCTTTGATCCTCGATCTCTCATCCTCGATCTCTCATCCTCGATCTCTCATCCTCGATCTCTTATCATCGATCTCTCATCCTCGATCTCTCATCCTCGATCTTACATCCTCGATCTCTCATCCTCGATCTCTCATCCTCGATCTCTCATCCTCGATCTTTCATCCTCGATCTCTGATCCTCGATCTTTTATCTTCGATCTCGTATCCTCGATCTATGATCCTCGATCCCTGATCCTCGATCCTTGATTCTCGATCATTGATCCTCAATCTCTGATCTTCGATCTCTGATCCTCGATCTTTGATCCTCGATCCTTAATCCTCCATCCTTGATCCTCGATCCTTGATCCTCAATCTCTCATCTTCGATCTTTGATCCTCGATCTCTTATCCTCGATCTCTGATCCTCGATCCTTGATCCTCAATCCTCGATCCTCAATCCTGGATCCTCGATCTCTGATCTTCGATCTTTGATCTTCGATCTCTGATCCTCGATCTCTGATCCTCGATCTTTGATCCTCGATCCTTGATCCTTCATCTTTGATCCTTGATCCTTGATCTTCGATCCTCAATCTTTGATCCTCGATCTTTGATGCTCGATCTTCGATCCTCAATCTCTCATCCTCGATCTCTGATCCTCGATCTCTGATCCTCAATCTTTGACCCTCGATCTTTGATCCTCGATCTCTAATCCTCGATCTCCGATCCTCGATCTCCGATCCTCGATCTCTGATCCTCAATCTCTGATTCTTGATCACTTATCCTCGATCTCTCATCCTCGATCTCTGATCCTCGATCTTTGATCCTCGATCTTTGATCCTCGATCTCTAATCCTCGATCTCTGATCCTCGATCTCTGATCCTCGATCTTTGATCCTCGATCTCAGATCCTCAATCTTTGATACTCGATCTTTGATCCTTGATCGATGATCCTCGATCCCTGATCCTTGATCCCTGATCCTCGATTTTGATCCTCGACCTTGATCCTTGACCTTGATCCTCGATCCTTGTTCCTCGATCATTGATCTTTGATCTTTGATCCTCTTTCTTTGATCCCTGATCTTTGATCCTCGATCTCGGATCCTCGATCTTTTATCCTTAATGTTTAAACCTTGATCTGATCCCTGATCTCTGATCCTTCATCTGCGATCCTCAATCTCTAATCCTTGATCTCAGACCCTCGATTTGAAATCCTCGATCCTTGATCCATGATGTTGATCCTTTATCCTCGATCCTTGAACCTCTATCATTGATCCTCGATCCTTGAAACCCGATCGTTGATCCTCGATCTTTGATCCTCGATCCTTGATCCTCGATCCTTGATCCTCGATCTTTGATCCTTGATTTGTGATCCTTGATTTCTGATCGTCGATCTCTGATCCTCGATCTCTGATCCGGATCCTCGATCTCTGGTACTCGATCTCCGATCCTCGATCTCCGATCCTCGATCTCCGATCCTCGATCTCCGATCCTCGATCTCCGATCCTCGATCTCCGATCCTCGATCTCCGATCCTCTATCTCCGATCCTCGATCTCTAATCCTCGATCTCCAATCCTTGATCTCTGATCCTCGATCTGTGATCCTCGATCTTTGATCCTCGATCTTTAATCCTCGATCTCTGATCGACGATCTCTGATCCTGGATCGTTGATCCTCGATTGTTGATCCTTGATCCTCGATCCTTGATCCTCGATCCTTGATCCTCAATCCTTGATCCTCGATCTCTGATCCTCGATCTCTGATCCTCGATCTCTGATCCTTGATTGCTGATCCTTGATCCTTCATCCTTGATCCGTGATCCTCGATCCTTGATCCTCGATCCTTGATCCTCGATCCTTAATCCTCGATCCTTGATCCTTGATCCTTGATCCTCGATCCTTGATCCTTGATCCTCGATCCTTAATCTTTGGTCTGTAATCTTTGATCTCTGATCCTCAATCTCTGATTCTCGATCTTTGATCCTCGATCCTTGATCCTCGATATCTGATCCTCGGTCTTTGATCCTCGATCTCTGATCCTCGATCATTGATCTTGGATCTCTTATTCTTGATCCTTGATGCTCGATCTTTGATCCTCGATCTCTAATCCTCGATCCTTGATCCTCGATCCTTCATCATCGATCTTTGATCCTCGATCGCTAATCCTCGATCCTTGATCTTCGATCCTTTATCCACGATCTTTCATCCTCGATTCTTAATCTTCGATCCTTGATCCTGGATCGCTGATTCTCGCTCTCTGATCCTCGATCTTTGATCCTCGACCTTTGATCCTTGATCCTTGATCTCTGATGTTAGTTCTTTGATCCTAAATTTCTGATCCTCGATCTCTGATCCTCGATCTCTGATCCTCGATCTCTGATCTTCGATCTCCGATCCTAGAACTCTGATCCTCGATCTCCGATCCTCGATCTTCGATCCTCGATCTTCGATCCTCGATCTCCGATCCTCGATCTCTGATCCTCCATCTCTGATTCCTCGATCCCTCATCTTCGATCTCTCATCTTTGATCTCTCATCCTCGATCTCTAATTTGATCTCTGATCCTCGATATCTGATCCTCGATCTTTGATCCTCGTTCTTTGATCCTCGATCTCTGATCGTGGATCTTTGATATTGAATCTCAGATCCTCAATCTCTGATCCTCGATCTTTGATCCTTGATCCTTCATCCTCAACCTTGATCCTCAACCTTGATCCTCGATCCTTCATCCTCGATCCTTGATCCTCAATCTCTAATCCGCGATCTTTGATCCGCGATCTCTCATCCGCGATCTCTCATCCTTGATCTCTTATCCTTGATCTCTCATCCTCGATCTCTCATACTTGATCTCTCATCGTCGATCCATTATCCTTGATCTCTAATCCTCGATCTGTGATCCTGAATCCTTCATGATCCTCGATCCTTGATCCTCGATCTCTGATCCTCGATCTTTGATACTCCATCTCTTATCCTCGATCTCTGATCCTCGATCGTTGATGATCCTCGATCTTTGATCTTTGATACTTGATCTTCGATCTCTCATCCTCGATCTCTGATCCTCGTTCTCTGATCCTCAATCTCCGATCCTCGATCTCTGATCCTTGATCTGTGATCCTCGATCTTTGATGATCCTCGATATTTGATCCTTGATCTCTGATCCTGGATCTCTGATCCTCAATATCTGATCCTCAATCTCTGATCCTCGATCTCCGATCGTTGATCTTTGATCCACGATCCTTAATCCTCGATTTTTGATCCTTGATCTTGATCGTTGATCCCTGATCCACGATCTCTAATCCTCGATCTCTGATCCTCTATCTCTGATCCTCAATATCTAATCCTCGATCTCTGATCCTCGATCCTAGATCGTCGATCCTTCATCATGAATCCTTGATCCTCGATCGCTAATCCTCGATCCTTGATCCTCGATCCTTAATCCTCGATCTTTGATCCTCGATTCTTAATCTTCGATCCTTGATCGTCGATCGCTGATCCTCGCTCGCTGATCCTCGATCTTTGATCCTCGATCTGTGATCCTCGACCTTTGATTCTTGATCCTCGATCTTTGATCCTCGATCTCTGATCCTAGATCTTTGATCTTCGAACTCTGATCCTCGATCTTTGATCTTCGATCTTTGATCCTCGATCTCCGATCCTAGATCTCTCATCCTCGATCTCCGATCCTTGATCTTCGATTCCTCGATCTTTGATCCTCGATCCTTGATCCTGGATCCTAGATCCTCAATTTTAGATCCATGATCTCTGATCCTCGATCTCTTATCCTCTATCTCTGATCCTCGATATCTGATCCTCGATCTCTGATCCTCGATCCCTGATTCTCGATCATTCATCCTCGATACTTGATCCTCGATCGCTGATCCTCGATCCTTGATCCTCGATCCTTGATCCTCGATCTTTAATCCTCGATCT
>JBBHKE010000038.1:130928-180777 GCA_037447655.1 Zygnema cylindricum | reverse complement strand
GAGAGAGAGAGAGAGAGGGGGGGAGAGAGAGGGGGAGAGGGGGAGAGAGGGGGACTGAGAGATTGGGAAGAGAGAGAGGAGAGAGGGGAGAGAAAGAGGAGAGAAAAAAGAGAGAAAGAGAGAGATTGAGGTTGGTTTAAATACTTTGAGATAGATCAAAACAAATCTGAAAGGAATCAATTGGTGATCCTCCTACTTCTGCCCTCTTTTTTGTTGCGTGGTACTTTTTAGCCTATTATATTTTCCACCACATATTTTTTTTCATTTGTTACTGTTTTGTATTGAATACTACTTCGCTAGCTGTTTTTTTTCCATAAAATAACAAAATGGAAAAAGAACAAAGAACGACGGAAAGAAAATGGAGAAAAAAAAACTGAGATGAAAAACTTAAAGGACGAGATGGAAAAAAAAAGATATAAAAGTAGGTACAAAAAAATGAAAATGCATATTTCAATATCCAAAACTCTCAAATACCTTTTGTGGTCGTTGAATAAATGCACTTCCGTTTTTCATTTGGCCCCTTTGTCAACTGATGGTATGTGATTTCATTACACCTTATACGAAATAACGCGAGTGATTGAAAGTAAGAGAGAACGAGAAAAATAGGTGGAGAGGGTACGAGTGAGAAGGAGAGAGGGGCCTTTGTAGACTTGGCTTTTGCGAAATGACATATGTTGCTAGAGACCCGTACACATCCCCTTCACGGAAAAATAGTCCTTTCAACTCGGAAAAGGACATTTTTTTTTTGTGGTTACTCCTCGTACTTCAAAAATGTTTCAAATTCTAAGGCACACGCGGAAAAAAAGTTTTCCTACAAATTGGAAACGGGCAATAGTTTTTTTTTGGGTACTCCGTGTAGTGCATTTATGTTATAGCACATGGGAAAACAAATTTCTATTTGTTCACAATCTGTTAGTTCATGTGAAACCACATCGCGAGTCGATTTTAGGTGAAGTTTGAAAACAATCTGGAATGATGTGGCAATAGGTCTTAAAGACCAAAGTGACAAATTATAGTACATTCTAATTTTCAAGATGAAGAAACTCTACTTTGGTTTTTACAATTTTTTTGTATTTGGAAGATTTTCCCGTTGCGGGCTAAGTTTTATTGGAAAATGATAGAAATAACCCTTTACCGTAACACATGGGAAGATACATTTATTTGCTTATTTAACGGACAATACCTATATAATAAGAAAATTATCTGCATATGCAACCGACAATATGCATGTCATAAGACAATTACTCGCGTATGTAACGAACAATACACATATTATAAGACAATTACTCGCTTATGTCACAAACAATACGCATTTCATAACTATACATCGTGAATCGCTTTTAGTGTAAAAAAATTATTGGTGTTAAAAAAAAAATGTTTAGTCACTCATGACTCTAGCCAACTCTCTCGAAGCCACTCACTCTTAACCAATCATTTGAAGCTTCTCATTTCCAAACATTCACTCGGAGACGCTCATATTTAGCAAAACACTCCCTTCCACTTACTCCGAGCATATCATCTATCGCTACTCCATCACGACCACGCACTTCAAGTTACTGACCCCTAAAGACCCAATCGGAACCACGCATGCCGTGCCATGTGTCCCAATCCACTCACTCAAAGCTACTCTCTCGCAGCCAGTTAATTCGAGCCACCAATTGCGCTAAGCCTAGTTAATTCGAGCCACCAACTGCGCC
This sequence comes from Zygnema cylindricum, assembly GCA_037447655.1. Lineage (NCBI taxonomy): Eukaryota > Viridiplantae > Streptophyta > Zygnematophyceae > Zygnematales > Zygnemataceae > Zygnema > Zygnema cylindricum. Next base: position 179,080 of record JBBHKE010000038.1, on the reverse strand, counting down.
AAGCCTAGCCTGGCAACTCAATGAAAGTCACCCACTTTATGTCTCAAAATTCAAGTCACTTATTCCTAGTCACTCAATCCGAACCCATCGCTACCAAGCACCTTTTTTCAATTACTCAAGTTTAGCATTTTCACTACTCTCCACTCATTCTGAGCAAATCGCTTGAAAACACTCATTTGAAACCACTCACTCTCAAGAACTCTTAAGAGCCATTTACTTTCAGCCTCTGACCCGAAGCCACTCACTTTGGGCCCCTCACTCGAAGCCACTCACTTTGGGCCCCTCACTCGAAGCCACTCACTCTTGGCCACTCACTACGAGCCAAACAATTTGAACCACTTATTTCGAGCAACTCAGTCAACGACACAATTCTTAGCCACTCACTTTGAGCTTTTGGCTTTTAAGTGTTAGGTTTAAACACCAAACACCAAAACTCTAAACAATAAAACTACGTTGAAATGTTTGTTTATATTTAAAACAATTTTAAACGTTTGTTTGTTTTTTTCAAGTTATAGCTAGTCTTATCTCAAGCATACATCATTTTTATATTAAAAATAAATCTCAACAACAACATTTTTTTTTTTTTTTACTTTTGGTTATTTATTCTCATTTTTTCATTTATCCCTTTTTTTTCTGTCTAAAGTCAAAAATTCTCATTAACATATTAGGATCTCGTCCGTACCTCTAGTACGGAAAAACTAACCCATAAGGAAGAAAGCTTTTAGACCCGTTTGAAGACTACAGTATCTAAGCGTCTAATTGTAAAACCTCTAACCGCCGGGGCGCAACACTGGTGCACGTACTGTTCAATAAGTCAGCCGCGGAAGCTTGATGCATAAATGACAGAGAGAATGCGGGACGTGTGATTTCCAGTGCCCACGAATATCCGAAAACCATTGTTGTTTAAACACAGACTTGTCGTTTTTTGGTTAACGTGTTCACAGACGGCCGCCTAACGCGTTCCCATTGTGACCGAGGACCATAGTTCAAAAGTAGGCGTTTTTTGGTAGGCCTTTTGTAGGCCGCCTTTAGCGTAAGTTGTGTTCCGGGCTTTCCGTGTGATCTTCTTAGATCGCTACTTTCATCAGCGACCGTCCGATCGTCTGAATCTGACGATAGTCTTATTGTAAGTTGTGTTATGGGCTTTTCATGTGATCTTCTTAGATCGTTACTTTCATCATATACCGTCAGATCGTCCAGATCTGACGGTTTAAATAAAAAGTCGCTAAAAACTCACAGAAAAGGATTTTTTTGTCCGATTTTTTTTTCAAATTTAAACATGACGTTTAATTCTCTATCGATCCATGTGCAACTCAACCTTGTTACTATTTTATTTCATTTTGCGGCCAATACAATATGGGTCTTAAGGCCATATTGTATGTTTTGCATACAATAGGCATATTGTATGGGCGTACGGTCACCTACTTTTGAACTATGCCCAGGACGCTGCCGGCAAAATAGGTACAAAATAGCGCACGGAAATGTGAAATTAGCGTGAAAGCGTGTAAATAGTGTAGCTAGTTTCAAAGCACCGGGGTTGCGTCACCCTTTCGAATAACATGTACGGACAATTTCACGCGAAACCCGTACGTTTTCAAAAGATTTCCTCAAATGGAGATTCACCCTGATACCACAAACTGCTGTACGCACTGTAGAAATATCGTACGCTAATGTATCACGTGTATACTAGAATGGACATCGTAAGGGTACGTCCCCATGTGTTAAAGTACATACTTTTCTCTGTCTTTTTGCCCTAAAATTCAGGGAACTTTGAAAAAAAACTTTAGCCGTACGATAAATTCATTTTTACCAAAGTAAAGTGAACGTCAATTCATACTTTGGATGTACGACCTGTTTGTCGTTATGTGAACGCATTTTGGCGTTTTCCCCTTTTAGACCCCCGGGCAAGAGAATCCAGCCCAAAAAAAAACTTCATCCAAAATCACCTCGAGGAGGTGATTTTAGTTCAAGTACCGCCCAAACAGCGAATGAAAAGCGTACCACGCACGCGCCACACGATTTGTAAATTTTTTGGACGAGGGAGAGTCCTCGCTATTTTTCTCCGCGCACGTCACGTACTATGTACGGAAAAAAATTTGCAGGGGTCTCGGACTTCCACTTGCATTCATGGGTCCTTTGCATAATTTTTCGCCGTCGGCGCCTCTCCTCTCTCCCTCTCACACTATCGCTTGTATCTCACACTTTTTAGAATGAGATACGACAATATTGGTATAAAATGAAAGATCTTCAAAAAATATATTTTTTGAAATTTTTTAGGTTTTTATTTAATGGCAAATCGAGTGAGAAAAGTAGAAAAAGAGAAATCGAGAAACCATGGCGGAAAGTTCTTGAATCCGTGACGTCGACGTTGTCACAAGTGAGCGTGACGTCACAACGTCACCAAACCCTAAACATTTGCAATTTCATAAAAATCTAGACGTCTACCACTGTCGCTATTTTGTTGGCGTCACCAATCGTCGGAAGTTTCGCAGTCGCCTTCAATCGTCACAAGTTGTACCTACGTCTACAACCGTCACATGTCAAAGTTCCGATTTCATTTTCGCACATTGGGACGCTCTTCAAAGTAGTACGGCGAATCTTCACTATAGTCCAAAATACTTTATCAAAGTACCGATTACATGGGGACGTACCCTAAGGCGAGAAAATATAAAACACGACGGCCATTGGTCCAAAAGATAACCGAAAAACTTTAGGACTGCAGTTCAAATGTGCGACAGATATTGGAAGCGCTATATGTCGTTTGTGAGTTTGTCGTTTCTTCGTATTATAGGCGATTATACCATTCAAAACCATATAGTATGTCTATGTGATTGGGTAATTAATTCCCTAATTTTCATATAGCGTTCCTAATTCAGCAATTCTGTTCGCACATTTCAATAATATAAATTCTGAACTATGCTGTTACATGGCTGCTTGTCATAATTTCTTCGAAGGCCCCTCCACGTCAGATAGGATCTACGCATAGAATATCCTCACGATCCGCTCACTCTCCAAACGCCACGCTACATAGGCGCCACGTGGTACTTGTGCGATACGCCGCCTGTCCCTGCCTGTCCCATGTTCACACTATCAAAGGTTGCTGGATGAGTCTGTTCTTGACTTCTTGCCCTCCAATTTGATTCCTTTGTTGTTCCATATTCGATATTTCACTTTCTATCTCCCTTGTATCTCCTTTCTTCAAATAAAAAAAGGATAATGACAGTATAGGTGCCTAAGTTTCTAAATTTTTAAGTTTTAAAAGTTTATAGAGTTAATAAAGTTAAATTGTTTAGAGAGAGAAGTTAAAAGCATCATTTCGTGCTTGTAAGCTGAGGGGATTTGACCTGTTATTATATTTTTAAGCTGATTATTTTTTGGAAAAAGAAGAGAGCTTAGAAAAAGCACTGACACTATGTGTGCTTTAAGGTTTCCGTTACAAGACAACTTTGTTATTTCAAATAGAAGTATCTCCTCAGATAAAAGTATTCAGGAGATAAGGGAACATAAACCTGGAATCAAATCTCCCATTCAACCTTCTCACTCTATAAATCATCAGTTTTTGGAGGCTCCAATAAATAGCAGAAAGGTTTCTATGTCAGCTTTAAAGTTGAAGTCTCAGTTACAGTCTCTGTTACAGTCTCAGTTTAAGTCGTCGTTACAGTCTCAGTCAACGTTTCTGTTGAAGTCTCAGTTAAATCAGCAGTTGGAGTCTATGGAAAGACTGTTGAATAATAGATTCAAAAGTCAATTCAAAGGCACTTGTCCTAGTTGCAGAGCCTTCAATTTTAGTGTTGAACAACAACAGTATTTAAGAAAATCTTTTACAAAAGCTCACGCATTTGGAGATAATTCGAGCAATTCAAATAATAATTCGGATAATTCCTCTTCTCCTTCAGCATTATCTGCCTCCACCGCTGAGAATCCTTCTTATTCTTCTGACTCTCCTTTATACGAAGAACCGTTTTCGTCGTCCGATATTCTTGTGACAGATGTCAAAGAAGAAGGTTTTCCGTCTCCTCATGATCGATTGAAGATTATATTATCGACTGCGTTGGCGTTTGTTATTTGCAACATGGACAAGGTTATTTGACTGGCTCCTTATCAAATGAATCGTATATAAATTAATAAAGAAATACAAGCAAATCTTATTTAAATACTGTTTATAAGCTGTTTTATACCAGATAAATGAGCAGCCATAGACTGGCTTCTATTTGAATGCATATTTTTAATAAGTTAAATTTAAAGGAAGTAGATCGTGTTTAAATTTTGTTCATAAGCTGCTATGAACTGAGAAATAGCCAGAAAGTTGAACAGCCATAAACTGGCTCCTTTTAAATAAATATTATTTCAACAAACAAATGAATTAACGGATCAATTGTGATTTAAAAACTGTTCATAAGATCCAAGATATTCAGAAAATAGCCAGAAATAGCTAAGAAAGTAACACCGTCAAAGTACATAAACTGTCATAAATTCAGGCATGCATATTTTCTTTATGCAAGCTGACGTCAGCCTACCCTATTTATCATAAGATAAATTACAATCGCGTTTTTTTTTTTTAAGTTTTATTTATTTATTTACTATTATTTTTTTTAAGTTTATATTCACAATATTGATAACAGTTTGCCAATGTCTTTTTTTGTTCAATAAGGCTTATATTCGTTATAATAATAATGTTTTACCATTTCGTTTTTGTTTTTTTTCCAAGTTAATATTCATTGTAGCATTTATGGTTTAACTTCGTCTTTTTTTTTTAAATGCTCATATTTATAGTATTGATCATGGTTCACAATTACGATTTTTTAAGAAACGGCTTCTAATTATAGAATTGACTATGGTATACAATCGCACTGTCTTTTTTTTAAAAGCTGATATCCTATTCTTTGCCTTTGAGCCTTCTCAAAGAAAAAGCCTATATTCATAGTATTGATTATAGTTTACTATTGCGTTTTTTTTTCCAATAAAGCTTATGTTCATATCTTGCTATATTGAACACTTGAGCAGTGGTGTTTGCCTTTTGATTTCCTCACTTTTGTGTCCGCTTGTTAGTTTGGTTTTTAGTGCATTTTAAAAAGGCTTGCTTTCATAAGCTGGAGAGATGATCAGCTCTCCCTGCCTTCTTTTTCGTCTCCTCATTTCTCTCTCTTTGATAATTCTCTTTGTTTTCATTTCTCTCTCTCCGCATTTCTCTCTCTGTCCTCATTTTCTCGGTCCTCATTTTTCTCTCTCCTCATTCCTGTCTGTTCTTAATTATCGTTGTCCTCCTTTCTCTTTCTCCTCATTTCACTCTTTTCATTTCTGTGGGTTTTCTCTCCTTTTTCTGTCCTTTTTCTCAACAAGGAGGAAAAGTAATATAATGTCGAATTTTCCGACTGTACCCTAAAAAGCACTAAAATGTGATTGTAGATCTGTATGATTGTGGCCATAATCCTGTTTTCCCTGCTCAGGTCACTCTCTCATTTCTCTCTGTTTCTTTCCTTTCTCTCAACAATGCGGAGGGGGACAAAGGGACACATAATGTCAAATATTTCGGCTCGGATCCTTCATTTCTCCCTGTCCTCCTTTTTTTCTATCCTTTGATTTTCCTCTGTTTTTTCTCTCCTTTCAACAAGGAGGAGAGGGAAAAAAGACACATAATGATGATTTTCCACCTATATTGTGATGTCATGGTAGGAGGTCAATATGATTGTGGCCATAATCTCTTTGTATCTCTCCTTTTCTCAAAAAGAAGGAGAATGAAATGTTTAATGTGGAATTTTGCGACCGAACCCAAAAAAAACCGTAGAAATTCCTAAAATGTGACGGTAACAGGTGAACATGAGTGTGACCATAATCCTTTATTTTCTCTCTCTTCACTTCACTTTTTCATTTCTCTTCTTTTTCTCAACAAGGAGGTGGTATAAGTGATATACTGTCAATTTTTATCGCTCCTATAAAACTCTATAATGTGACGGCAACAGGTGAACATAAGTGTGATCATAATCCTTCTGGCTCAGCCATTTTCACTGTTTAAATTCGCTCTGTTTTCTCCTTTCTTTTCTTTTTTTTCAACAAGGAGGAAAGAGAAAAATAATGTCGAATTTTCCACCTAAAAATTTCTAAAATGTGATGGTAACAGGTGAATATGAGTGTGGCCATAATCCCTATGGCTCAACAGTTAGGATGGAGCAACTCAGTGGCCGGACTCGTGCAATCATCCTTTTTCTGCGGTTATGCAATGAGTCAACTTCCAGGCGGTTGGCTTGCCCAACGGTTCTCCGGTCGGTATGTTTCTCTATCTCTCTCTCTCCCTCTCTCCCTGACTAAATATATCGAATCAAACCAAACCAAACCAAATCAAATCGAATAGATTTTTATTTTTTTTGGTTTGACAAGCTTTGAAATCGGGAAAGAACTGACTGCGGCTATGCCATTAGTCAGCTAGCCAGTTGTTGGAAAGTTGAACAAGAGTCCTCTTTTTGCTTAGCTTATACTGTAATTATACGAACGCTTCAACTGACTGGCCAGTAATCATAGTAGTCGTGTAGAAAGCTGTGGGCATTATACAACTTTCTGTATGATTAAGAGGATTACTGACCAGTAACGCCACTATTAGCGTGCGTATATTTACCTTATTAGTGATCGTTTTACTTGAGTCACCATGGCAATAGCTGTAGTTGCATTCCATCCCCCTATTTTTTTTTGCCACGTGTTCCATCATCTTCCTTGATGTTTTACCATGGTTGTACTGATTTCAGATCAACTTTTGTGCAAAAACTTTGAAGTAGAAACACGAGGGAGGGAAATCATGAGTTTGAGCAAGTGTAATCTAGAGTTTGTTGTCCTTCTCTTTTTACGGGAGTCCTATTAGTGATGAATTTCTGTGCAAACACATGACATAAAAACATGAGTTTTGGACCATTGTTATTGTCAAAGTAGTTCGTTTTTATGTAAGGCTTACTGTTGTTCAAACGGCTAATCATTGTTCAAATAACTTATTATTGTTCAAATGGGGTGCCTTGGAGAGCACAGAACTGTGCTATTATGTGGCGTACTTGTCTGGTCCCTAGGTACAGCAATTGTCCCGGCCGTCGCGTCCTGTGTGCCGGTTCTTCTTCTGATTCGTCTTCTGGTGAGCTTTGTGAATTCAAATTATTCAAGAATATTGTGGTTGTTTTCCCCTTTTGGTCCATTTCTTTACCAACAGAGACTAGTTACAATGCAATTGCTGATTAACTGAGCATACCTCAAACCAAGATTGCAAGTGTGTTAACATGAACTGCCCAATTTCTGTCATTTCAGGTCTCTCTTTTTCCAGGTATGTGCTGTATTCTCAGCAATTATCCATCTGTTTATGTTTTGAAATGATTGAATGTGCTTTTTTCTAAGCAAAGTTTAAAGAATGGGCAAAGTTGGGGTGTTTTGTTGGCAGATAGGTTTGGGTGAAGGAGTTGCTCCCCCCGCAGCAACTGATCTAATAGCTCAGTAAGTGCCGAAAACAGTTTGTCCTTTACTTAAACTGTGATACTTCAATTTTTTTGTGCTTGGTTTTTTTTAATGCTATCTTCCCAAAGTGAAGCCTTTGCCTTGGAACTGAAGCGACAACCGCAAGAGTAATCCTGTGTTGGATACGTTATTGAATTGTTGACAGATATAACATTGCTTTTCTTTTTTAAATAGCTTTCTTAATAGCAGAGGCTCACAAGAAATATCAGCAATCTTTAAGTCTGGAATAAATCGGCTCGTTTTTTGCAACCAGGTTGATGACAGGTCTGAGTGATTTTGTTGGCCCAATGTGTGAATGTAATGAATACAGTTGAGTAAGAGCTAAAATAAAGTATAGACGGAAAGGAAAACAAGGAAAAGAAAAAAAAAACTTTCCACCTTAAGAAAGCTGGGATTATTGGGACTTGCAGATTGGTGCCGAAAGAGGAGAGATCACGAGCTGTGGCGACAGTCTTTGGAGGTCTTAATGTTGGAAGCGTTGCTGGGTATGGCATTGCTGCAGCGTGAATCCTTTTAATGTTAAAAACATTCTTTCAGTGCCTGTAGTTTTTTTTCCATCATAAAATAGTTTTAATGATACTAAGTTTTCTGTTCATAACGCTTACTCGTTAAGCGGTCAATAATCGTCCACGTCTCTTGGACCTAAATTAGATTTAATAGCACTTAAATAAAACTTGCGCTAAATGTTTCTTAATAGTCATAGCGATTCTTTGTGTTCTCAGTTTGACAAGAATGGTTTAAAAGCCTTCCTTACAAAAATGTCAAGATGAATCACACTGATATTGGTTAGCAGTGTTTGAGCAGGAGCTGTTCGATTTGCAGATAAATAATTCTCAATCGCATTTTTTTGACATGGGCATAGGGTCTTCAAATAATTGATTGTAATTATAAACATGTTCATATTTAAGTCTTTTTGGTTATCTTAAATAATGGAAGCGAACACGGTTTTGAAAATTGCATTGCAACTCAGCTCACGTTTCTAAATTATTTTTTTGTCTTTCAGCTGTACATTTTATATCCAAAAATAATTAGTTGCAAGATCTTTGTGTTTTTTCAAATAAAAAAAAAAATGAACCTTGTTCCTCACCCAAATAGTCGGAGAGGGAGAGCAAGAGGGAGAAGAAGAGGAAGAAAGAAGTAGAAGGGGAGGAAGAGAAGGAAAGGAAGAGGGAGGAGAGAAGAAGAGGAAAAAACCTAGAATCTGTGGGCTTCATTCAGGACTTCGATGAATGAAACGGGCAAAAATATGTGCCAGATTTGGATATAACTGTTAGCCATAATGGATGACGGATCTCTCTCTCTCTCTCTCTCTCTCTCTCTCTCTCTCTCTCTCTCTCTCTCTCTCTCTCCTCTCCCCCCCTCCTCCCCTCCCCTCCTCAATCTTTCAGATTCTGAAACCACATTTATATCAGTTTGGAACTGTAACAGAGGATATGTGCTCAAATATGGATATGGGTGCGTGTTTGTTGAGGAATGTATACAGCCTTGTTTTGGCGCCACTCTGCATACAGCATTTTGGATGGGAATCAGTGTTTTATATTTTTGGCCTTGCCGGTGTTATTTGGTGAGTCTCCTCCGTCACTTTGTTTATCTTGTCCTTATAGTGTTTCGTTAATTGTTTGTTAAAGCTAGATTACACTATTTGTCTCAGTAAGTTGGATCATGGTTGGTACGCTTCTTTTTAAAATGGCATATTCTTTTTTGTTGAAAATTAAACAACTTTTATGATGCTTAACACTTTAAGCATTTGTTTTTCCAAAATTTCAGGTGGCTGGCATTTCGCTCCGCCGCTGATAGTAAATCTCCCAACCCATCAAAGAATGGATCGATCCATGGTGGAAAACCGATAGGTATGTTTATATTTTTCTCCTTTTCTCCTCCCACCCTATTCCTGTCCCACCTCAAACTACCAATGGTTGTATGAACTGTAGAGGTAAACCCAGAATAGTCGCAATTGTTTTTTTGTGGTTTCTAGTTAAGAATATAAGCTTGACTATTTGTTTAAAGGAGGGCAGATAGCTTTATTATTCTGGTTGATTCGACGGGAAATTAGTCTCATGACAATTTTCACCACCATTGGTGCAATGAGCACTGTTTTATGAACAAATGATAGACGTCTATGTCGAAAATTCCATTTGTAAGGTCCATTGTCATGCGGGAAAAATGCAATATTGGCCAAATTCTAAGGTGGTTGTTGTGAATTGCCGAAAAGAAATGGTCTCTCCTTGGGATCAAAAATGGTCCCACTACATCTGAATCACAGGCGCAGTCTGGAGAAACCACTCTAATGAATAAGTTGTTGATGAACTGTCTGACTGCTTATCATCAAACCACACTAATTGTAATAAGTACGCGGACGCCCGTCTTAACAAGGTGGATTCCCCAAATTTAGGTGGTGCAACTGATGAATTAATTTGGAGAATTTATCTGCTTTGGATAATTTAACTTATTGCGTTGGTAACACATTTATGAACTTGTGAACAACACCCATAATTACCTTCTCACACGGGAGGGGTCTTTCTTTCTTGAGTAGGTACGGAACCGAAAATTCTAACAGATGGAAAGGGCTATAAGGGTACAACGAGCATACATCATCATAACCTATCTTCTGTTAGAGAGGTAATTCTGAATACCATGTTGAATGCCATTGGGAGGTTTGCCGGCCTGTTTTTGTTGAAGTGTTTTATTTTGATTTCTTTGGACTCCAAAATTATTATAAGTGGATAAGATTGTAGCTGACAATAATGAACAGTTTCAGGGAGGTTGATTTTTTTTATTTTTTTGGAGTCTGCCCAGGGTGAAAAACAAGTCCCATGGAGAATTTTCTTCGAGTCTCCTGCTTTTCTGGCTCTCATTTGGGCACATTTTTGCAACGACTGGGGCAAATATGCTTTGCAGTCGTGGCTCCCTAGTTACTATAGGTAACTTTCTCCTTTTGTAAGTCTGTCTTGTTGAACAGAAAGCTAATATTTTCAATTTTGTAATCCCATCTCTTGTTGTTTGCATGAAAAAATAATGCATATTTGAAGCCAATCGCGTTGTGAACATTTTAGTATTTGAGGCTATGCTGTTTTCTCCATCATGCCCATTTTTTTGACAACATAGGAAAACATTTGCAAAGAGGTTAGGTTCTGTTCAACTTGTTGGAGAAATGTGTCCATATTTAGCCTTGATGTTGTTGAAACATTTTGTGCCTCTGTCAGTGATGGAATATGAGATGGAGAGACATAATTTTTTCAGCTGGGGCTTACATCGGGGATTTTTCTTCTTTATTTCTTTTTTTTAATAGAAAGCCGGAGCTGTGACATAAAAAATTCAATTCCGTATTTTTTATGTTCCGCAAGTTCAAGCCGAAATGGGAGAGTGAACTCAAACTAGTCGAATTTATAGCTATGAATAGAGGAGATTGGTTTGATGAAGAGAAAGAGGTTCTTGGAGAAAAATGTAAAACATTTAGAGATGTGGCTGAAGGCGTGAATAGTGGATATTTGTTTTTGACAAAAGCTAAGGGGACCGGTTGGGCCGCAGATCTGCTTTGAATTTGGATTTGATTCATGCTTCTCAGGTGAGCATTTCTTTCCTCTTTTCTTGTCCTGATTTAAAAAATTGGGCACGTCAAAAAGTTTTTGGTTTCTCGTAGGTAAAATGTGTAGTTTCGCTGCTGAGGGATTTGGACTTCAGAGTATTCAATACAAATTACTGCTTGCAGTATGAGTGAATTGCATTCTAGCGTTGTGTTATTAGTCAACAGCTCAAAAGGTTTCCAGAACTTCTTCCAGAACTCCTTCTTCTTCTTCTTCTTCTTCTCCTTCCATTTTAGGTTGTCCTTTGTGGAAGACAAACTGTCTGCTATACGTGTCCAAATAAACGCTTCGGCTCTGGAAAACAGTCGGCATTCTATCAACAGTCGCGAATTAATTTAAGGAAACCAGTAATGTACAGCTATCAATCAAATTTCAAAAGGTCGAGCAATTTATAATTGATAGTTAACAATTAACAGAGCCGTTAACTTGGCATGGAGGGGACAGATTGCAATATTGCCCCCAGTATTGTCGGTTGTTTTATCAGGAATGGCTGCGTGGGTGGCTGACTCTCTCATTAAGAAGGGAGTTGATATAACGACGGTAAATCTACTTTCCTTTTTCTTTTCCCTTTTCTTCCCAAATTTCTTGCAAACGCTTTAAATTATCCAATCATCTCTCTAATCGTCAGCTCCAACCCATTGCCACTGTCTATACACCGTTCTTCACTATTATAGTAAATGAATCATCAGTAAAAAAGCTTAGATCGATAATACAAATTTAGAGCAAGAACGCTTGCTTTTCACTCCTCCATTTAATGTGATTACCACTTTTTTAATTGTGTAAAAAAAACACCACCGACATTAATATTGTTAACTCTATGAAAAGCAACAAGTTGTGTACTTTTCTAAAGTTTGGTAAAGGGGAGGATGAGGGATGTTTCAGGTTCGGAAATTAATGCAAACCATTTCATTTTTGGCTCCCGCAATTTGTCTTTTGATTGTATGTGCACTCCAAGTGACTGCTCAACCATGGCTAGTTGTGACCTTGCTGTCTCTTGGCATGGGCCTCTCCAGTTTTTCATTGGCTGGTAAGTAAAATAAATAAACTTAGAAAGAAAGAAAGAAAGACATTCGTCTGTTTATTTGTTTTTTCCAGTTTTTTGTTGGCCGATACGTGTAATAAATAAACTTAGGTCAAAAGAAAAAAACAGCGATTCATTTGTTTGTTTGTTTTTCTCCAAATTCTTTTGGCCGGTTTGTATAATAAACAGGCTTAAAGCAGGAAAGGGGGATTCATTTGTTCATTTGTATTTCTCCACTTTCTTTTTTGGATGGTGTATATAATAGAGACTCAGAAAGAAAGAGATACATTTCTTCAGAAGCTTTACTATGAACCATGCTTGAGTTTTTTTTGGCCCTCTGATTATGGAATAGCGTTAATAAACAGACTTAAAAAGGAAGAGAGAAAGAAACATTTATTTGTTTGGAAGTTATACCATGAATCGCGCTTTGGGTTTTTTTGGCCTCTGATCATGAAATAGTGTTAACAATACTAATTTATTATGTTTGTAACAGTAATTAAATAGCAATCATTCTCACGTAGAATTACACAAAAACGTTCTAATGTATTTTTTTTAGCAATAATGATTCACGTACTAGGTTTGGTTTAATTTATTATGTTTGTAACAGTAATTAAATAGCAATCATTCTCACGTAGAATTACACAAAAACATTATAATGTATTTTTTTTAGCAATAATGATTCACGTGCTAGGTTTGGTTTCGGAAGGGTGCCTTAGCAAATGCGTTTTGTGACATATGTAGCCATTTCATTTAAATCGGTGTTAGAATACGAAGCACAGAGAGAGAGGGAGAGAGGGAGGGAGACAGGGGAGGGAGAAAGAAAGTGAGAGGGGGAGGGAGAGGGGGGGAAGAAGTTGGAGGGGGGGAGGGGGGAGAGCGTGGAGCAGAGAGCAAGTGAAGTGTTATGCTTCTAATTTGTGAAGCCAACCCCTGAACTTGACCTGTTAAATCATTTCAAAGGCGATCAAACATTCCATTTTCTATTAGAACTTTAGTTGACTTGCCGATAAGATTAAACTTTTGTTTAGGTACCTGACAGTTTGAGTGGACTGTTAAGAACTTTGGTCACATTATAACTATTTTTCAGTGCATTTTCTGTTTTAGTCCATCGAGGCCAATTATGATGGTCAGTGTAGTGTGCGACTGTTGTTTTTATTCTTTTGGAGGAGAGGGAGAGGTATAGGAATGAAGGGAGATGCATAGGTTGTAGAGGGAGATGGAAAATTAGAGGGGGAGCGAAGAGAACAAGGAAGAGGATGCAAAAATAAAATTAACAAACCTTTCGAGGAGAATTTGAGGTAGATAAAGTGATTTAATTACTGTCTGGTTGGTTATTAATTGTTTCCAGGATTGTACTGCACTCACCAAGATATGTCTCCTAAGTATGCGGGAATCCTCCTGGTAAGTTTTTGACAATCAGTTTTTTGCGGTTGTTTATAATTTTCGTATCTGTGTTACTTTTTTTGTGGCCCGTTATTACTTTGTGTGGGGGTTCTCAACCCAGTTATTTTCTGATGGATTGACATCGTCATTATTGTTGATATGATGATATTGAAGTGGGGATGAGTTAAATTTATGGTTTTCAGGTTTACTCATAAATGTATGAATTTTGGGGTATTTAGTTGTAAGTTTTTGGGTTTTATGTTGTTTATTCAATGGAAAGTGCATTCGATAATTTGTAAATATTCGATTCTTTATGAATTCATAGTAGGGAAATTGCATTTTAAAGATCATGTCAAACTTCTGTCATTGTCCCACAGTTGTACTTCCATGCACTTCTTGTTCTTTTACGATGCATCCTTACCTACAGAGCATGGTCAGAATACTGGTTAATTGAAATCTATCGTGTACCTATCCCAAGATTTTTGGACAAAGTCGATAGTTATTCTATATCAATCAATTTGAACAGACATGTAATTGATCATTTTGGGCTGCGAAAAATCACCCTGTACAAAACCTAACTCACTTGAATTGAAATGAACCTGTTCGCAGATTTTGTTTGATTTCAGACAAACTTAAGATTCTAAATGGAAATTAAGTAAATGGGAATGATGATGATGATGCAAACGGGGGGATGATGATGATGACGATTAATGTGAATTCATCAGCTATTTAATTAGATTCTGAAATTAATTTTTACTTTCGAGTTGGTTGATTCTTTCAGGGCATAACCAACACAGCTGGAGCAATTCCGGGTTTTCTTGGAACGGCCTTAACTGGCGTTCTCTATGATATTACAAGCTCGTGGAAGGTAGGTTCTTTTATTCCATATTCATTTGCAACAAACTTGTATTGTTTTCTATGCATTTTAATTGGGATTACATTTTTAGTTCAAAAGAAGAAATTTGGCAAGTTGGGCGATAAGCTCTCCTCACAACGGGGAAGCTCCTTATAACTTATTTCTTTTAGTATGTTATCAGAAAAGCTCATTCTTTGTAGGCGTAGTGTCATGCAACAAAGTGTTTATGTCACAAATCATGTTGACTGCTGGTTTTTTGTCAAAAGACTCTGTTTACAAGAGTATTGCGAAATTGCGATATTATTTGATACACTACAGGACTGCAGTATATTGCATTGTAATACAGTCTATCGTAAAGTTTTTTGTTGCGATATACAATATGTATTGCGATATTCGATGCACTATACTTCATATAGTACAAGTAATCTGTATAATACCTGTTTACGGTAAACTATGCACAAGTAAAAGCTGATTTCTTTTCGAATTCAATGCGAAATGGTATAATTCATCAAGATTTTGTTTGGGGTTGTACCTCTGTACCTTAACTTTTTCAGTGTTTTATCAGAAGTGTCGCATTTGAATGTCGTTACGTACGTTTGAGTCATATATCAGAAGTTTTGCATTTTCCCCCGTATTATATGGAGAAAAGGTGTAAAATATGCGTAGTGCGCTAAGACTCTTAGGCGCCTAAGCCCATTTTACACATTATCTGGGCAAATTACAAAAAGGATTATAATAATAATACGGCGAATTATGCATAACTTTTGATCTATGGTTTGAATGTGTCAAATATTGAGGATCAATCTGGACCCTGTATCGGAGATTGCTTTTTTGTCTCGACTTGCAAAAACTCTACTTGTCAATGCTATAAACGGTCCATAAGACTAAGAAAAATGTTTTTTTTGGGTGAATTGTTTTTCTTTGCAGTATTCATTATTTTTCCCAGCTATTATTTTTTACCTTGCGGGAGCATTGGTTTGGGTTATGTATGCGAGCAGTAAACCACAAGATTTTGACGCAATAAGAGAACGTTACTCTTCATGAACATAATATTCTTGTTTGCCGAAAGGCAGACATATTTTTTGTTCGAGAAATAGTTTTGTTATACATTTTATTTTTCTTTTTGAAGCAAGCGAAGAGGTTTTCTACTTAGTTTCATTTTTTTTTATTTTTTTTGGGTTCGTGGCAACATTGTCAACAAGTCGAAGAACAGATTATCGATGAAACAATCTCATTTGTATTTGTTTTGAGTGAGAGTGTCTGGAGCCGATTTTTAGGGAATTGTTTCTCCAGAAATAGCAGAAGTTGGTCAATATTCATTCCTGGGAATGGTATTCCTGATTTCAAATTTGTACCATGAAAAAAAGTTTTCAATTGGTGCTTAAAACTGTTAGACGAGGTAAGTAGCCAATAAGGTAAACAATAAGGTTCGACGACCAATAACAGGACATTAAAGCAACTTTACCTGTTTGGATTACAGGCCAACCATTGCCGGGAGTTGTGGATATGGACTAGCTGGGCTTTGTCTCAACCTTAGAGTGATGAATGCTCAATTTTCCATTTTATTTTCCTTCTCTATATGTTGGTTTGAATTTGGTATTTCGAGTGTTGCATAGCATATCGACAAATGGTGCTGGGAAAGGTAACTATATCAAAACTGGTGGTAGCTTTGCTAAATATTTTTTTGTCTGTGACTAAATGTGAAGGCTTTTTCATATGATTCTCAAATGGCGTATCTCCCAATGTGTGCAGAGGTTATATCCGCACCGGGCTTAACTAAATGCCACAACATAGAAATATTATACGATCCGATTAAGTCCGATAGCTCATAGATGCCGACAACGATATGTTGAGCAGGGCCATTTCACACCATTTAAATTACTTATTAGGTGACATATTTATTTTTAAGATTGCATCTTTCCATGGAATTAATACTAAAGCTTTGATCACGACGTAGCTAATGTACATACTCAACAGTTCCTTTCCTTAGACGTAATTATACCCAGTATTTTGGAAATCACAAGCCAATAATTAAACCTTTCAGTAAGAAGTTAAATTGATTCAATGACAAGCAAAGCTTCCTTCAAGGCCTTCTCAACACTTTCCGACAAACAATGCTATCTAGTTCTACCAACAATTTGCGAAATAGAACAAAATTTGCACTTCATAAAGCAAACAAGCAGTAAATGCCATATTATCAATAAAAGATTACAAAGAAAGATTACAAAGGACAATACAGGAATACACATAAGTTGGGTTATAGCAAAGGGGACAAATCTGTCCTGGTATTATATTCCAGCCACAACTGAAATAAAAAGAGGGAGAAAACATGCATACTAACAGCTTATCTACACACTTTTCTGCCATTTGCATATTATCCTTAAATGCAGTTGAGGACTGAACTGCTTATTATTGATCACAACATCCCTCATCCTGAAAAAACCAAATACATTTTACTTCTATCTACAATCATATATAATACTTAATAGAGACATCTGACGAAAACTACTTCTGATCAAGTAAATACTACTGTGCCAAAATCGTTCACATGTCAAATTGCAGAAACCCGGCAATAGAACCTCTCAGATTCGAACGAATTTTCCAACCACCTAAAAAAAACCTAAAAATTGTTGAACAAATCCCTCTCACTCACTCACTCTCTCTCACTCTCCCTCCCTCCCTCTCCCTCCCTCACTCTCCCTCGACTTTCCTACATTGTCAGTCTCTAAATAACAAATCACAAAAAATCAAAAAAAGACAAACCTCCTTCAACCGATCGATGACGGCCATTTCTGACTCTGTTCGACTTCACTCGAACCTTGAGCCTTTCTCATGTTCCAATGTAAACTTTCATTAACACTTCGTAGGAAATCTCCGGTAGATCCTCGACCACAAACGGCCGGAACCGGCCACATAGACATTTGTAAAATGAGAGCGTCTCCGGGCTCCAACGCTTGTCTATCTTTTCCATCGAACGAGACCCAAGCCTGACCTCGGGCAGAGGACGAAACTTGAACTCGTATAGTGACGTATTCGGGGAGAATGAGAGGTCGAAACGAGAGAGAATGAGGACAAATAGGAGTAAAGAGAATGCCAGGGACCTGTATATACAAGTTACGACAAAACGAGGGTAAATGATATTATCTGGATGTCATCCTTGACCAGAATTTTTACCTGATTTCATGTAGATATCAGATTCATAGAGTGTTTGCGGGTAAAAAACGCATCGAAAATAATAAATGCAGATTGAGAGAGCCCTGATCCTAGCTGTTACACCACATCCTATAGACTTTCCACATTGTGAATGTTGGAATCCTAAATTCGTCCTTATTCTCCTTTGCTACAAACTAGATTTACTAGTCTTAGTGCTAGATAACGTAGCCTAGTATTCTACTTTTCGTTATCTATTCTTTCTATACTTCTGTCTTAGATTCAGATTTAGATATTTTTCTCTTATTACGAAAGGACACCTTGCCCTTTCGACATGCTAGAAAAGACAAATGACCCTTCAAAATCACGTAGGCTGTAGTACAGTTTTGTCAGAGTGACACTACGTGACACTCTCAGTTACTACTCTAGCAGTTTTTGTCTTCATTGTAATCAACAACTTTTTATCAACTATTTTGACAATCATTTTACTTGCCCCTTTTCTGTCCTTTTTGTATTCCTGCCCCCTGCCATGACTACTAATTCAATAGTGAAAACATAGCATGCCACATCATCACCTGACGCAATTTCTCATTTCGCCACATCATCATGTCATGTCACATCATGCCACGTCATGTCACTGTCTGACGTGTCACATTACATCCGGCACATCACATGACGCCAATCCACATCAAATCGTGACATCATCTTTAACCGTAGTCCAAATGTGCGAAAACAATTGGAAACGCTACATGCGGTCACCCCATACCATATGAGTGTTATACCATGTAAAACACATGTAATATGTGACAACCACATATAGCGTTTCCAATTTTTTTTGTACATTTGAACTATATTTGAACCCCAAAATGGGAAAGTAAGAAAAAACTCACCTCAGGATGTACCATAGAACCTCCCGCGGCAAGAGAGTAGGCAGTTGAACCAGAAGTGGTAGACAAAATCAGTCCATCTCCTTGAACTGAAGTAACAAAAAGACCGTCGGAGAAACAATCGAGACTTGTCAAAGCAGATGACATTCCTCGATCGATCGCAACTTCATTCAAAACTAATTTGTCATCTTCGGATGGACAAGCACGTAAGTCAATGCAGGCATTATTGTCGGCGTTTTTCCGGACAATTCGGGTACGGAGACGGTTTCTTAACGTGAGAGAGAGAGGTCCCTTCATCAATTTTGACAAACAGCTCTCGTAATTCTCAGCAGCTGTTATCTTAGAGTCAAGGGAAACTCTCACATACAACAAAAGCTCCTAATTTGATTTCAGAAAAGAGATGGGTTTTCATGACAAACTATCCCTAGATAAAACAAAAAAAAAAAAAAAATGACCAAAAACGTCTGTTCTTCAGTCTATCTTTATATTTCTGCCCGTCTTTCTGTTTTGTTTGGAGTTCAATCCACATCATTATTAGCTTTACTATTTTTTCACCATTTAAATAAACTTCCCTCCGTGCACACCTGTCCAACTTCCATTAAAATCACCAATCGAAAATTACGAATCTTAACTTCCATTGCAACTGTCAGATTAATAATCCGATAATTTGTGCAAGGATAAAAGTTTAATATAAGTGGTGAAAAAAACAATAATGCTAGCAATAATACACGGAGTAGTAAAACACAACAAGCAAAAATTCTGCTCTACCCAAAAAAGGAAGAAAATCCTGGGAATGGTTATCGTCATCAGAAATCAATACTGAGATTTAAGGGTCATGATTGGATACAAAAGGGTGTCATAAACCCGAGACTTCCACAAGCGAAGGAAACCACAGGAGGAACAGGTCCCGGAAAAAGTGAGGCAGCCCAAAGGACAGTCCCATCTCCTCCTAAAGTGACAGTCAAATCTACCTTCTTGTGAAGATCCTGAAGTTCATCTTCTGAAAAAAAAGAAAAAAGAAAAAATGCTGATTTTTTTTTCATAAAAGCCCCTACTTGTTCAGCTACCAGTGAGGTGGCAGGAGAGAGGGAGCTTGTAAAAAGAAGAATAGAATAGACAAAAAAATCCCCTCCTCGTTAAGCTACCGGTAAGGTACAAGGGCAGAAGGAGACAGAGGTTAGTAAAAAGGAGAGAGAAGAATAAATGGATGGAAGGAGACAAGTAGAGAGTTTCAAAAGACAAGGGATTGAAGAAAGGTGAAGAAGAGGGAGAAAAAAGGAAGATAGGGAATGTTAATGAAGGAGAGAGAGAAGAAGGAGAGGGAAATAGAACAAGTACAAGTGAAAGTTCTACCACACTGCGGATCACGGAACAGTATTACAGAATCCATTCAAAGAATACAAGGGTCACTTATTGAAATGGCCATCAAGAAAAGGTGATAATAAAAGACCTTATTTCCAGCAAATTTGTAGGAAAAACAAAACCCTATAAGCACATCAAGCACAACAATGTCTAAACTTAAAAAAAAAAAATGCAAAACAAATTACAGAAACATGCCGGTAACAATTACACATGCCATAGAAGTTCAAAGAATGTGCTGTAAACCTCTGTTGATTGCGCAAAATTTCATGAAAAAACAGCTAGAAACCAAGCTGATTTTTTTTTAGATGATAAATAAAAATGCCAACTTTTTTCCCATAAAAGCCATTCCTAATGCATGAACCTCACCCTTCCATGTTTCAACTTCGTCAAAATCGGAGCTCTCCCCTTGAAGCTCCTCCAAAACCTTTGGTTCCACCATAATTGCGACACCTTTAGTCCAAAGCCACCGGATCATACTCGCACAAAGGTCTCTTATTTGAGCAGAACCAGGTTTATTGATTATTAAAATCCTTTTCGGAGGAGATTTCCATATAAGGCAAATCTGTCTGTTTCCTCTCACCAGAGTGCTGATACTACCATGTTCAAATGAGACGACATCATGTCTATGCCTTTGAGTTGTCTCGCCAGCAAAACCCCAGGCAAGACGAAACGGAGCCTGAAAAATTAAAAACAGAGAATACAAGAAAAGTAAGCGTTTGGAGTATTTTCCCGATAAATCGTAGCAAAGATACCGCATAAATTTTGTCAGTCAAATCATCCTTTTTCAATTATCTAATGACACGACTGGTTAACATGATTTATTTATAATTACTTTGTGTACCCTTATTACTGTAACTAAGTAACCTGGCTAGAGTGTCCTCAAGATAATAGACCATAATTTCGCATGGATTTCCTATAAGTTGGGCTGACAAGGTTAGACCCTTATTTTTTCTTTCAAAGTCACACTCTTCCAGTGGTTCACCTATTCCCATACATTTATATTGTCTGAGATCTTAGAATGATATTGAAACAGGCAGCTAAAGTGCACTCTTTAGAGCTTCAAATTTTTGTAGCATCACTTAATGCTCGACATATGTATATCCAAAATTACACCTCCAAATTTTCAGATAGAAGAAACAAAAAGCTCTTCGTTAAAATGCTCCAAAACAGGGCATGTTCTCTTAAAAAAAATGTCTCAATTCAGCAGTCAAAGAACAACCGAGTGACGAAATGATCATTTGATTATTGAAGTTGCCAGGATGGGTCTTCGCACACTTACTTTTCGAAATTCTACACCGTTTTCACCAATTCCAAACTCAATTTCCCTCATAGAATGTCGAAATTTAAAAACACTGTGATTGTTTGCTTCCTCGTTCCCACGGTAATCTCCATCACTTGATTGGGCTTGCTGGGTCCCGTCGGTGTTATCCAGAGATTCAAAAGTGGAGCAATCACCACTCCCAATACTAGGTAAGGGAACAAATTTCCCATCCTCGTTGGGACCTCGAAGTCCTTGAGCGATACCCAGAGTAGGATCTGTCCAAAACAATCCAACGACGTTCAGAGTACCCCATAAACATGTGCAATAAAAACCAACAGCTGTCGAAGTAATCACATACATTTTTGCTAGAAAAACCAGTGAATTCCAGAGTAATTCATAAATAAAAATGCACATTGCAGTGGACAAAGAGTGGTGCAATAGAACCTAACAAAGCTGGAATCTCCTGCTGAGCCATTCATGGAAATGCGAGTTTTTGAGAGTTATCACAGTGAATTGAATAAAAGCTGACAGAGGCCTAACGTTTTAAGGTGTTCTGTTTTTCTCCAATTATTTGACTGCTCTGCAAAGATTTCTCCAAATTTTTCTCCCTTTCGGTCTCAAATCGCCTCCTCCATTCTCGAGATTCCTCTTCTGCCTCCACCTTGGCCTGAGAAGCTTCTCTTACTATTCTTGAGACACCTGTAGAAAATTTAAGAACTTTCGTAAGGACATATAAGAATAAATCAATTAGACGCCATCATTCAAAATTTTACTAATGGTAACTATATTTAAGACGATAACCACTTACAAAATAATGTAATTATCTATCTATTTACCTATTGATTTATCTATCTATCTCTCATCTACTTATCTATCCATCTTTCTATCTATCTACCATCTACATATCTATCTGATCTATCTGATCTATCTGATCTATCTTTCTATTTATCTATTTATTCGAAACACACTTCCAATGGCACCATCTCAATCGGTGAGCATTCGAGTATTTTTATTAGAAGATGAAGTAAAAGAAGGTGAATAAATCTTCAAAAAATACTACTCAGGAAAACTAGCAGAATAAAACAGATTTTGAAGTGGATTGAATGGAAGATCAAAACAATAGACAACGATACTCCAAATGAAAAGTCAACCAACGCTGAAAGATACAATATAAACTGGCTAACTGTGGTGAGGTGGGCAATCAAATGTTTTAGAGAGGATTTTCTAGGCTTTTTCTAAAAGATTTTAAAGGGTTGGGAGCTCCATTTTTCATTATTGAAGTGCAGAAATTCTAATATTTGGAAGCTCTTGTAATCTACATCGACATTAGTTTAAGTGTATTAATATACACTGCTTCTTATTTCCCTAAAAAGTTGATGAATTCTAACCATTAGTCGTTAAAAAGGTGTGTAAATTTAGGGCTAAGTTGACGATTCTAAAAATAAAAGTCAGTTTAAAGACAAAAGAAATCAACTTTGAGGCCATACTGGTTTGAGTCAGATAAAAGAATAATATAGAATTTTTGTAATGGTGGTTCAGCTTCACTTCACATCATCTTATAAAATCATGAAAACTTCATAAAACCTTCATATAGTCATAAACCAGAAAACCATAAAATCCTAAAAACATAATTCTTCATAAAATGGAAAAACAAAAACATCAGATAGAAACTTGAAATTCATCATACATACATTGTAGAGCAATTTCAAGCTCCTCCATTTTCTTGGTCAGACCATTGAAATTCTTCTCCTCTCCCTTCTGTCTCGATTGCAAACCATCTCCAATAAATTCTTCGGATTCAGACTTTTGGAGATTTGCAATCCAGTTTCGACTTTTCCAATCGAGCTCGTCCTGCTCAAGTTGAATCAGATTGACAGTAGAATCTCCTTGCCCTAATGAAACCTGGAGAGATATAAGAGAAATAAGAGAAAATGAAGTGAAATCAAATAAGGCAAAATGAATATATTTAATCCAGCTCCAGCTCCTCCAGCTGAGTCAGACTGATGACGGAGTCTCTTTGCCCTAATGAAACCTGGAGAGATGATGCAAGAAGAAATGAAGTGAAATAAAAAAAGAAAACCTGAAATAAAATAAGAGAAAGTGAAATGAGATAGAGGAGAGATATAAGAGGAAATGAAATAAAATAAGAGAGAATGAAATGAAACAAGAGAACAAAATTTACCTGCCCTAATGAAACCTGTAGAGAAATAGGAGGACAAAGGGGACATAAATGAGATAAAATAGAAGAAAAATGAGATAAAATAGAAGAAAAATGAAAGGAAAGAAGAGAGAAAAAGATGAAATAGAATAAGGGAAAATAAATTTGAATGAAATGTGACAAGTAAGAATGAAATAAGCGAGACAAAATCTCCTCTAGCTGAGTCAGACTCTGACTGGAATCTCTTGCTCTAATAATACTGTAGAGGAATAAGAGAAAATGAAATAAGAGAGAAAACAATGGAATAGAATTAAAAGAAAATGAAAATAAGAGAAAATGAAATGAAATGAAAGTAAATGAAATGAAATAAGAGAAATTCAAATAAGGGATAACTAATCTCCTTGTCCTACTGAAGCCTGTAGAAATATGGGAAATAAAGTAAAATAAAATATGAGAAAATGAAAATGAAGCAAGAGAAAATGAGACAAAACAAAATGAAGAAAATGAACTGCAATAAGAGAAAAGAAAATGAGATACAACAAGTGAGAATAAAATAAAATTTAACAGAAAAAAATAAGTTAAGATAAACAAAAGAGAAAATGAAATAAAATAAGAAAGTGATGGCAAAATGTGATCAGCACAATCATCTTATAAAGTAGTCAAGGGAGAAATTTGATGAGCATTATTTACCTGTTTTAATTGGCTTCTAGTTATATAGACAGCACAAAAATGCATTTCTTGACCAACAAAATACTGGCATTTGATTCGATTCTTGCAACATTACCATTTATTATTTTTTTGCTATTTGCTTTTAATTGTATATTGTTTGCTTCTATTCTTGCAATCATTAATCACAGAAGCAAATGAATCTCCAAAAAATATCATTAACTTTGTTTACAACAATAAAAGTTTAGTACCAAAACAAAAAAAAATGTTCTGCGTGACAAAAAAACTGTGAAGAAGCAAAGAGAAGAAACAAAATGAAAAAATTATATATACACATATCAAAGGATAGAATGTCTACCAAGTCAAATAAGGCACTTGAAGATCTTCCACACTAAATAAAGAAGTCATACATTTCTTCTTTTGCACTGTCATAAATAAAGACAACTTGATAAAATGACATCAGAGCATCAAAAGTGCCTTCCAAAAATCCTGCTATCATTTTACGGATTTAAAAAACCACAATATTAATTGTTCATAAAATAAATAAACTGCTGCAGTTTTTACAGTTTCTAAATATAATTTATTATAGCTATATTTAATATTTGATGTGTAAATCATTTACCTGAGAAATGATGCTTGCCATGGTTGCCAAAACTAGGCTGGAGCAGAAAAAAAATATCTAAAAAGTATAAAAAAAAATAAAAAAAATTATAAAATTACAATAAAGAATTACAGATTAAGAATATGCAGAAATCATATCCAGCTGTAAAATCAGCAGTAACAGAGCTCTGCATCCTGTTTCATCATTAATAATGATAAAACGGTCTGTTACAATAAAAACGTTTAAACACTAAATTTTGACATGCAAAATATGAAAATATGTTTGCAGCTTTTCTGCCATTTGTGGCGTTGTATCTTGAGACACTTTGGAGTGAACTCTGTTGGCCACGTCATCACGTCGAGTAAATGATAAATTACTAAATAGTGTGGAATGGAAATTATCCAACAGTACTGTACTTTAATTTGCCAAAATGTACTAGACCGTACCGGAAGATGCCTAATTTTGGTGTCGTTTGTCAACACGCGACGAGATTTTATATAAATCGTACAAGCATCGGTGATGTACGTACGGCTAGTCATAAATATGTAGGGCTACCCACAAAATGAGGCTAGATAGTAGATACCGATAAGTGCAATTCCTCTTTGAATCTGACTCACGACTGCTGCCTCAATATTTGCCAAAATTCATTGGTTTTGTCATTTGTGACGTCGAGTGCTTAACTGACAAAGTGACAAAAACGATTTTCGCAAATTTGGCCGTCCGATGATTCAAACAGTGGAAAATTGTCTTTTTGGAGTGTGTATTTCAAGAAATCCTGACCGTCAATTGTTTGCTAAAGTCAATTGTCTGACAAAATTTGTCGAAGGCACTTTAAACAATGTTTAATTTTACATATTGTTCAAGCCTTCAAAGGACTGAGCGGCCGAATCGCTGAATCATGTGCGTAGAATAAAGCTACATAAAAGGGGTGTAGTCTCTGGACTGTAGGATATTATTCTTCGTGTATAATATGATTCATGTAGACACTATATTATGTAAAAATGTAAAAATCTAAAAAGGTCAAAATGATTAATGATGCAACACTATTCCGAATAAAAAACGAATACCGCTCATTTTGCTATGCTTTCTTTTGGTAATTAATTGGAAAGCAAATCTTTGAGGCCACACTTCCCACGTGGAAGTCCGCTGTCCACTAAATTATGAACTGGAGCGTTAAATACAGTACACCGTCTATCGCTATTAGTGTTTATATTTTTTTTGCCACTTAAAACATCTTTTCTCCGTACACAATTGTCCAATTTTCAATTTGAGACCGCCAATCGGAAGCTGAGAATCATACCTTTCAATCGCCACCGTCAGATCCACAATCCGACAAGTGTGTACAGAGAAAATATGTTTTAAGTGGCGAAAAAGCCATTAACACTAATAGAGATTCACGGTGTACTTTCTAAATTCGGTGTTGTCTTGGTATCGTAATGTAAGTTTGCTGAAACCTCTTTTACTGTATCGGGACAAAAGCCTGACGCACAAAAGACAAAGATTCACCCAGCAGCAGAAATTAACTCGATTTTCATAGAGACTTCGGTTGCAGAATGATTGACTGATGACGTGTACTTGCGCCAGCGGTCCTGCAGGTCTTCCATATCACATTTTCGTCGAGGTTTCATTCGCCAATCATGTTAGAGCTAGGATCCATAGGGCCGTATTTAAGTCAGCCAATCGTAACGTCACATTTTAAAGCCGTCCGATTATTGTAAAAAAATATCGGACGGCTATTTGTGCATTTGTATTAATGCTCGACCATGGAGCCGAGCCCTTAATCTGCTATATTGTACGGTTCTCCAGGTCAAAATATCAATTCTCATTACCGTGGGCCAGTGACGCATGTAAATCGCATCGGACAAGTCCGCGCTACACCGTGTATCGCTATTGGTGCTAATGTATTCTTCGCTACATAGAAAATATTTTCTCCGTACACACTTGTCGGATTATGGATCTGAAGGTTGCGATTGAAAGCCAAGATTTTCACCTTCCCATTGGCGGTCTCCATGTCAAAATAGGAAAAGTGTGTACGAGGAAAAAATGTTTTAAGTGGCAGAAAAAATATTAAGGGCGTGTCCCATGTAACCGATATTTTGAAACGTTATTTTGGAATTTAGCGTTGATTTTACGGTGTACTTTTCAAAGTGTGCCTATGTGAATCGTTACTTGCGCGTTCATTATTTTGAATATGTGGCAGCTGTACACGTCGCCAATACTTGCGAAACCCAAACTGCTGACATTTGTAGACGCCAACGGTCTCGGAACAAACTGCGGACATTTGTACGCCGCAAAGAGCTCCAGACATACTGGGACAATTGTCGACGCCAACTGTCATTTGTTGACGCCCACACGTGAACGACATAAGCAATCGCCTACGTCTACAAAATGATATTTGTAGACGCCCACAAGTGGACAACATAAGCAAACGGACAAACATTTTTTTTTTCGTGTATTATCCCAACTGCAAAAAAACAAATGAAAACTTTTGACGCGTGCAACCCAAGATTTCTATTCGTCAATAGGGTAGTATTTTGATTAAAAGCAGGTCGCGATTTGATTTCATTGCAAGTGTGAAGATGAGCTGGAAGTGGGTCGCGATGATAATACTGCCAAATCGCCGTATCTTTCAAGTTCCAGGATGACGCAAAATGTATTTGAGTTTTTGCCCATTTTTCGTACGGCGTAATATTTTCAAGTAGGAAGTCCCATTTTCTGTGTAAACGACGGAAAAAAACCCTTACTTGAACACATGGGGACACGCCCTAAGATAATAGCGAAACACGGTGTACTCCGATGCGGCTGATGGCCAATACGATGCGGATGACGTGGAAGATGACGGCGTAAGTAACAACTCGCTGCCTAAAGTTTATATAAGGTACAGTACTGTACTGTACTGTACTGCAGTATTACATGCGAATCAAGTTTTTGTCGATATATGTCGTGATTATGCACTCTATCAATGATTCAAATTATCAATGCTTAGAATTAAAATCGCGCTTCAATATTGCGCTTCGATATCGCGTGATACTACTTGATACGCGATGCATGTTACGCGCGGGGTATTTAGTACTATACCAACAAGCAAAAATACAAAAAAAAAACTTGCAAAAAATGTGGAACTTGTGTGACACGGGCGAAATTGTTCCCATGTACTCAGATGATTTACCATTGTGCTTCCTTACCAAAAATATCGTTACTAGAGTTAATAACAACACTGAACTGCAAAAATAATTAGCTTAAAGAAACAAAAACGAGCATTATTAACTTTATTTCACATTCATCAAACCCGGGACCAAATTTGTGTTATCCACTGTTGTAGCAATGTACACCAATGAATTGCCATTAAGTCAAAGAAATGTCGAAGGTACACAATGAAATGTACACAAAAAAAATGTGCACAATGAACTATTATCAACATTAGAACAATAAAATCCCATCCCGATTCGTGGAGGTAATACACATCACAATACCACATCCCTTCCCTGATTCACAAGCATGCAAATGGCACCATACATATCCCTATAACAGCCAACCAAGGTCACTTTCAAAATCATAAAATTGTCAAATAACGAAGATGATGAAGGAAATTACCGTTTCAAGGTAATCATATACATTGTCACTAGTGTTCCAGGCAAAGAAATACTAGAAATACTAGAAATTGTACAGAAATTTGAACAATTTCCAAAAACCATACTGTTCTTGTCCTATGTCTTTTCCAGGAGCACCAACATCAATAACATTGCACATGTACCTGATAACATCACTTCCACAGGTAACGGAATGACATCCCAAAAGCCCTTCCTGAACTGCTTAGTGTGATCAATTTTAAATTGTCATATTACATCTTTACACCATGAATCTTCGTCAGCAAAAAGTAGGTAGCGTCACAACTGTTTGTGTTAATTATTATGTTTCCGACACGAGCAGCTTGGATAACTGTGACTCACTCCAAAAATAAGTATTAAGTCAAGTCATGTCATTAGTTTTGATCTATTGGATCTTTCTATCTCTCTATCTTTCTATTGGATTTTTCCTTTTAGGTGTTTCATTAGGTGTTTGTTGCTTCTTTGGGTGACTTCGTTTTACCTATCATTTTTCTGTATGCTCGTTGCTTTCACCTTATCCTTTTTGTTTTATTCTCTCCACTTGTTCCACATGTTTTTCAGTTTTAGCATTGCTGCCCCTTTTTGCTCCCGTGGGAAGATGGTTTACCATCACACTTTTTAATGAAGTCAGCCCATTTATCATTAGTTTTGACGGGCTGTTATGTGTTCAGAGGGTAGGAAAAAGAGAAAAAATATTTGTTATAAGTGTTAAAAGGGATTCACAGCGATGTTTCCTCTTCTAACGGGCGGACATTCCTTTCTAGTTTCACTTTTGCACTATGACAATTCACAAAAATCATTTGCACTAGCTGAACCGCAGTCTACTAAAGACAAACAAAATGTTTTGCATCAACAATTTCTTCCCACCCTCCTCCCACTCGGATTTAAAAATATCCATCCCAACTTTTTGAGAGAGGGTCGGTGTAAAAACGATCGATATAGAAAAAAAAGACACAAAACTTTGACACACATGCTCTCCACGAGCCTAAAATTTGACCAACATCTTTAACAACCAAATTTAGAAACGCAACAAACCGATCTCAACAAGCTCGACAATCAACATAAAATAGGGTGTGCTAGAAAAACCATCCCTTGAATGGCTTATGGTAACAAGTAAAAGTTACAAAAGACAATTCTACATCACCCATCATTCTAACACAAAAAACTGCCCTATTCACACAAAGACTACCAAGAAATACCCTGTAATTTTACTAAAATTTCCGGAGACCTTCCAGTACGAGTGATAATTTAAGGAAGCCAGATAACAAATATACCCAGTGTTACATTGACATCTAAGATAACGGTCAAAGACCTCAGTTTTAATCTTTTTTCACTCCCTCCTCTGAGAAGGGAGCAAATAGAATGGACGAATTATGCCCACCAAATCCAAAAGAGTTGGAGAGAGCAACTTTTATGTCCAGTTTCTCCTTCTGGTTTCCCACAATGAGTTTGGTATTCTGCACATAAAAACGCAAATGTCATTCATCCAGCCACTAAAGGACAAAAAAGACATGTGACACCTCTCACCACAAGTACACTGCCCATTGCTAGTAAATGAGTTATTAGTGCAAATGTGAAATGAGAATGTTTTTGTGAAATTAGAATGCATAATACTAATTTAGTGTAGGGGAAACGTGGCAGGTTGTACTCCACTCTACTCCAGTCGATTAAATAGCATCAGGCATCACCAATAACATCTTATGGATGATTTTGGTCATTCAAAAGTCGTGACCGGATTACTGTTATAAACAAAAATAGCGATGGGCGGTGTGCCGCGCCTTCTATTTAACAAACAAGTTTTGCATCTGCATTTAAAATGCTAATCCGCACGAATGTTGGTAACAATCTGTTGCAATTGAACAAAACCTTTCCAAGTAATTGATCCAAGCTTTAAAATCCCTTAAATTGACCTACAATATTCAGTTTTACTGGTCTTCATGACAATATCCAGGTTCAGATGTTTTTCTAATTTGAAACATAAGACAGTGTTACTTGGGCTAGTTGGCTCGCATCTACTTCAACTGCCCCTAAACTTTTTTTTTTTTAGTCTTCAACCTTAGTGATCACAACAAATTTATATTACAAAGCGGCTATGATGAACTTACCACAAGATCTTCAGGATCCTCTACATTGAGGTTTGGGTGAACGAAGCCAGTTCTGATGGCCTGAACAGAGAAAAATAACAAACATTTTAGATGTCGAATAAGCGATTCTCCGCAAAACATAAAACCGTTTAACACATAATAGAAAAGTCATAGTACTAAAAAAATATCCACTAGACAGTGACATCGGTTTTTCAAGGTTTTATGCTGAGTTGAGCTGTATCAACAATCAGGTTATGTTCGCCACCTGAACAACCGCAACTGCCTCCACTGCCCCAGCAGCTCCTAAGAGATGACCAATCATCGACTTTGTTGAGTTGATTTTCAACTGTTTATGAAACACCCCCAACACAAACTTCCGTTAATGACCAGAGCCAAAAAAAATTGCTTTACGACAACCACTCCAAATGTATCGATTTCCAGAATTCCTCAGACAGGACCCTACAGCAGAACAAATCCTTGTCACATCTCACCAAAAAAAAATTCAAGACACCATTAATGATAGAGATGGTTGGTTACCTCTTCATTTTCTCCAAATGACTTGACAATTGCCTTGTATTCTTGCAAGTCTCCAGCTTGGGTGGAGGTGGCATGAGCATTCACATAGTTCACATCTTCCCTCTTAACACCCGTTGATTTCAATGCCTGCTCAATGCAAAGATTTACACCTCGACCTGCAAAAAAAAAAAGCAAGGAGAATATTTATCAACATGTTCATCCACACCCAGTAACAAAGGAAAACAAAAACCCTCGCTTGAACTGGGAGAAAAGGAGAAGCTAGCAACCCTTGGTCTTGAATGACTTGGCAGGACAAGTTTGATTCTAATTCAAATTAAATCAAAATAGCTAATGGTTTTAAGGGTCCCAATAATCAATATATTGTGCTGATAGCTATTATCGTCGATTATTGTCAATTATTGCGATATATTGACAACAATAACCAATGTCATCAAAATCTGTACATTAATTCCAGTGCTGTTCAATCATGTGTTTCATAGACCGTAGAGGCTAAAGCATTTCCACAGTAAGGCACTTGACCATACCGTGATGAATTCCCATAGAAAGGCTATGGTACCAAATGTATGACTATGTACCTTAATTATTGTTTTCAGACTTTCTCGCGGAATTTCCGTTTAATCAAGTGTTCGGTCAAGATTTGGCCAGATGTGTAATCTATTCATTCTACATTTACGTACAAGTTTTACGTACTAGGTACCATACATTTATTAGCCAGATTAGCTCGTCGGTAATTTGATATTCCAAAATCGCAAAACCTCTTCTGCTACATAAGACTAATAACAACCCAAATTTTGTTGCTAATTTTCTTACCAAATTCCCACGGATTTTGATGAAAAAGACCACTACTTATTCTCTCAAAAGTCGCTTCTCAAATATTAAGAAAATCATTTTCGGTAATTCTCTCCCATGTGCCAGATCTCAATGAAATTTCATGGATGCTGTTTCCGTCGTCCTCATTCCACTGATCAATCTCAAGGGGTGAACCTCGACCATCCAATTAAATCTTTTCCCCATCTTCTCTATACATTAAATATACTTAATATACCTTGTCACCCTTTTCACTTACCATCAGGATGGGGCTCAGTCACGTGGTAGGCATCGCATGTAAAACTTCCTCCCAAAAATTCCGCATAAATGGTGGCCCCCCTACTCTGTGATCATCCCCAAAATGACATTAAATCCACATCAATCAACAAAGGAACTGCATAGATTATAAATAGTATAGACAGGACCACTAAACAGTCATTGAGAGACAATGATAGATAAAAGTGACAAAAATGGAGATGAACATTGATTCGACTACACCACATCAAATGGCTGCGAATTTTCACTAAACAATTTTTGCAATCATAAAAAGCTTGTGTTACTTGCAATGGCGTGGCTTGATATGCAATGGCGTGGCAAATACTCAAAAGTGATATGAATCAGATTGATTGAAATATATAGGCAAAAATAGCAATAATAGTCAATAGATATAAGATAAAATAATCGTTTTCAAGCTCAGCTGATTTAAGCCAAATCTTGTTTGATTGTATTTGCATACCTGCAAAGTTCATTGAAGCGTACCCCACCTTTTGCACCCACCTTTTGTCTTCCAGGAAAATCAGCATAAACGCAGAAACTTTGCATAATCTACCTCAAGAAAATGAATGCCTCACTGAAAACCTGCTGCCTTGTTTGCTAGAGTCGACAACCTCCACTTGCAATCAAGATAAAATCTTACATCAAATTAAATTAATGTTACAACGGTTTTAAGTACATGTGATGTGGTTGGTGGAAAAGTATAGGCGTACCTTTGCATGTTCAAGTTCTTCCATGACAAGAACACCCGCGCCTTCTCCCATCACAAATCCATCGCGGCCCTGCATCCCCTCTCTCCCCTCTCCCTCTTCATCTAGAAGAACATGGCAAGTTTTTTCACTTCATCATCAAAGAGAGATAAACAAAATGAGCAGTGCAAAGCTATCACAACATCGCTGCTTCACACACCTTATCCCAAGGTCTCGAGGCCCTCTCTGGCTCGTCATTTCTCTTTGAAAGAGCACGGCATGCAACAAAACCACCCAATCCTGGTGGAAAAAAAATGAGCTTGCTCAGACTTTGAATTTGGAGTAAGGGAATATTTCAAATATGTGGTGTACATGATATGGCAACACTAACTGTTTTCTTGTCGTGTACATAATTATTTCTTGATGGGTGGATGTTTTGGAAGTTGACGGGGAAATATGTTTAATACCAACTGTGTGAGACTGAATTGCAATTGAACTCTGTCTAAATTTATAAAAACTAGATCCCACAACTCTTCAAAGTAATGGTGAAACAAAACCATACATACCCACAGGAAGGATGGCTGCATCTGATCCACCCGTGAGCATAACATCCTGCAAGAAAAGGATAGATATATCTGGACAAATTGTAAGATTCAACTAAAGTCAGACTAGAGGACACTTTTCAAATCGAACCAAACTATACTGCCAGTTTGAAACTGTATTGACGATCTAGCTTTCAAACAATAAATCGCCAAACAATTACAAAAAATAACCGAAGCGCAGAGCCTTTCAGAGCAAGAAAGGATGGCAGATAAGCCAACAGGATAAGATACTGCTAGAGTAAACCAATTCTTATGGCTACCTAATTCAGGTAACTGGAAAAAGTGCTCCTGCTCTGTTTCATCGTTTGTGCCTTTCATTCCTCTCAAACAGTTTTCTTTATTTTGTTAAACAAAATCCTTTCAGGAAATTTCTTTCACTAAAGCATCGTCTACTTTTCCAATGCAGACTGATTTGTTTTCTTCTCGATATTTGTTTTTATTAACTGTTTTAATTTACTAACATTAAGATTTTTTCTATTCCATGTATCTTTTATCAAACGACGCCCATTACTTACTGCTTCTCCTCGGATAATGTGATTGGCTGCACTAAGAATACAATAATTTCCAGTTGCACAAGCTGTCGAAATCGAATAATTTGGTCCCATCCAACCCTGGAGACAAAGAAGAACAAGCAATTTCAAAACAGCTCTTACATTATCAATGACAATTTGAAACAAGTATTTCCAATCTTACTGACTCAGCTTGAGTTCGAGCAATAAAAATCCCTAATAAACCAAAACAGCAAAGAAACTGAAATTTGGAGAATATGAGACTAAAAAAAGTTCAAGAATTCAGCGACTGACATCCAAATATTTTTCATTCATAATTCATATGAAAATGTACAAATATTCTGTCAACCTGAAACAAATATAGCTCAAACCAATTACTATAGATAATTTTTTGTACGAAGGCCTCTGGGATATGATAATCAATAACATATTCAACGAATTAACAAAAGCCTAAAGAACCTTTGCCTAAATTCAAAATTGTCCACTCTTCTGCAGGTAGCAGACAAGAGCGATTGCTCGTATGTCACATGATATCATAGATATACATTGATGAAACCATTGCTATGTCTTCGAAGTCAACAATACAACAAAAAAATATTGACCATATCATTGACTCATGTATTTAATCTTGAAATTTAGACATCAAAGTTCAGTGAATTTTCTGACTCAGGAGTAATAACACTTCCGACTAACTCACCAAGTCCATGGCAAGCATAGCGGAACCCATATTGGTGGTTGCAAATGGAATACAAAAAGGATTCATCTTCCGATATGAGATCGTCAACGCTTCAAGAGCATCGTTAAAGACCTGTCAAGATACATAAAAGACTTTCAAAGAAGTATAATGTAGACGACTCCATTCTGTCCAGACGAAACCAGCATTGTGGCTCATCTTTGGTACAAAAGAACACTTCATACAACAGAAGCCATTGGAAATAAGTGGAGAGACACTGAGACGTCATGATAGAACTGTCAAGATACAGCAAAATCAAGGCTTAAAGTGTTGACAACTGCTTTCAGTCCAGTATAAACCAGCATTTTGGCTCAACTATAATACTAAAAGAATTTGTCACAAGTATAATGTGGACAACAGCTTCCTGTCCATTTTGTTGTAAAAAAAAACACCTTAGAGCAGAAGCCATTACAAAGAAACAAATTGGGGAACACTGAGACTCTCGGCAAAGTTTCATATGGTTCTTCAATTGCAAAAACAAGAATTGACAGACATTACCTGCATTCCTCCCATAGCAGAACCAATGAGGATTCCACACTTCTTCTTATCCAAATTTGATAATACTGTGGATGTCATTCCTGCATCCTCTAAGGCGCGTTTGCCAGCTGTCAACATATACCACATGAATTTGTCCATCCTTTTTGCCATTTTCGGATTGACATAACCGTTGACACTGAACTCTTTAATTTCCCCGGCAATTCTCTGAGCACATAAAAATTGACATAACATTCTTGCCAAGTTCAGTTGAATGAGAGGGGAGTTGAGAATGGAAAACTCTGGAAATGCTCTACAGCATCCTGCAGTAAATGCCATTTGGCATCCAAGGTGACTCACAAAATAAGCAGAGAAAAAATTCCACACTGGAGCAACTGCATTTAAATTTTGATGCAAGTACTAAAATGCCAGCCAAAATTACCGTAGAAAAGTCGCTAGCATTGAAATTTTCGATTTGTGTGATCCCACTCTTGCCGGAGAGTAAATTATCGTAAAATGTTGTTGGATCATGGCCAATGCAGGAAACGACACCCATGCCTGTAATAACCACTCGACGCTGTTTCACCGCTGATTTCTTTTTCTCCGTTATTTCTCTTACTGGCTCAGTGGCAACGGCCATTACTTGCCCTGCATCTCAAAATAATTACCTCCTCAAATCAGTTTCTTGCATATATCAAAATTAAAAAATGTGGCTTAAGCGTATCATACACATACTGTAAGGTATAGTACGTGTATAGTATGGGGCAAACACATATAGCGTTTCCAATTGTTTTCGTACATTTGCACTAAAATTTTTTAGAGCGCTGTCAGGATGGCCTCGTCATACTCACAAGAAAAAAACAACCTCAAACTGGCTGTGAACGGGAAAAAAAACAGCATAAAGCAGTGATGGTCAAGTAGTATCTCACGGCATACCAAAAGATATCACTGATAGCTCCACCTCAACTTGTGGTAGACAAACCACAGCAACAATTCATTGAAACTGAAAAACATTAATGCAAAAGGCATTCAATGGACATTCAATAAACAGCAAAAGCTAACTTACATGCATGCAGCAATACAAAAGTGGAGAATAAAGGCACTTACACCTGGACAAACAGCAAATTAATGCTCAATGTGGATAAACAAGACACACAAAAAATGATGTGTGATTTCACTCTAATTCATGTCAAACATGATACACACCTGCATTATTCCTTCTCGCCGTGCCTCGAGATTTGAGAGAAAGAGTAGAAATTCCTTCACTGCCACATAGACTGCCCCTTCCTACGGAGTTTTTTAGGTTTGAAGAACCAAACCAGCCAGACTCTAATCCACTACTGAATCCAGAACCTTCTCTACAAGAACCAGTTCCATGCCTGCTAACTCCTCCGGCAACATTTTTTACAGTAGGCTGTACAGATGAAAAACCTGCTGACAGTTTACGTGCGTACATTGCTCGCCTTTTTCCTTTGCCTAACTTAGAGACTGGTTCTTCAGTTTCCTGAAGTTTCCATGCTACGCTTGACGAAACACATGCTGCAAGGAACCAGCCGCAGAGCGGAACCGCTGCTGCCAGAGCCATGGCTGCCGTCTGCAAGCTTGTAACTCAGCTGATTTGCCAACTTGCTGGCTTTCTTGCTTGCGAACTTGAGAGGCGTAACTTTCGATCTGATTAAAGCACACTTTCAAAGATTCCCAAGGCTCGTTACGGTACAGTTCACTGCGTAGTGCGTACCTCTGTTAGTGTTTTTCGCCAAACCAATCAGCTTTTCCGCGTGCACACCTGTCCGAGTTTTAATTGGATACCGGTATGGTAACATTCTCATCTTTCCATCGTAACCGTCAGGCTAAAATCTAGCATGTGTGCACGCAGAAATATGGTCCAAATTCCGAGTGGAAACGTGCCGGTAATTGCGGTACACGGTGTACCAAAGACAATACAAAGTCTGGAATTCTGGATCCCGAAGAGAAAATACCGTACGTACTCCATAATCGGAGCTACTGTAGTTTTGATGTAAGGCCCTTTAATAAAATAAATAGTATGGATCAGAGCATTCTACATTAAATAACTAATTTATGACGGCGAGGATTCTGGTCCACAAGTTAGTTTTTCTGCATTATTACTGTCCCAGTGGTCTATTTGCAGACCTGAAAAGCGATGAATCTCAAATAGTATTGATGTACGTGGGCTGCTGTTACTGGATCTCCGAGTCATCAGTTTTGATTCTTTGTTTAATCCAGGAGCGGCTGCAGCCAAAGCCACACAACATTGTACTTCACACGCCGACACGTGTTCGACCATTGACAATCGAGCGTAGGCGGCCGACGCTAAATTCGCACGGGATTGGCCGATTCGTCGTTGGTCGGATGAAAATGTGTAACAACGATACCCAACCACAGGCTGCCACATTGCTGGTTTTGAGGGTGTCATTGGCCGACAACCATTAAGCTTTACACGTCAGTCCACGTCCCAATGCACGCATTTTTGGCTAATGTTTTTGTCGTTTTGGGTCAAAAATCAATGTAAAAACAACTGAATCTTTATCCGTACGTAGAACGCAAGTCTCCAAAGTCCAAAGTCCAAACGCATCGGACACGTCATTTTCCTATCAGCGTTTTGTTGTTTTTTTGGCGCTCAGCTTTTTCCTCCCGAAACCGTACATTTCACACCAGCTCGTCTTCCCAATTATCTTAAGAGGACGTCGCATGCTCCTTTCTGTCAAAGTGACGCGTGTGGATAGAATTCGGCCAATTAAATGTCAGGATTGCAAGCAATGCAACATATCGTATCGTGAAATTCAATTTGGGTACGATTTTATATAAAGATGATGTTCATTGCGCTACACCGTGTATCGCTATTAGTGTTAATGTTTTTTTTGCGACTTAAAAACATTTTTTCTTCGTACGCGCTTGTCGTATAACGAATCTGACGGTCGCGATTGAAATCCAAGATTCTCACCTTTCCATTGGCGGTCTCTATGAGATAATCGGACAAGTGTGTACGGAGAAAAGATATTTTAAGTGACGAAAAAATTATTAACACTAATAGGCTAAAAACAACTACACCGTGAATCGCTATTAGCGTGTTGGTCGCTAATTGAGGTACCCTGTTTTTTTGGGCAAATTCTCAAATAGAATTAGACATTCTAAATGTTCCTACACGTTATTTGAGGTGTTCCATAAAATAGGATTCATGACTCTAATATAGTGCCATCGTAAATAGTGTGGTGTATGGTCTGTCAGAGACGTACTTTTTTGTACTTTTTAAGTAGAAAAGTACAGAAAAGATATTCACGCTGTCAAGGAGTCGCGCTAACATGTAATTGCGTAAATATTTTCCGGCATTCGCGGATGTCAAAAAAACGCGACGGCGTACGATTTGAACAATTTCGTAAATGCACATATTTTAGTGTGGAGATATTCTGCACCGAAAATTTTTACAAAGCAGTTTGCAAATTAGAGTATACGAAAAATTAAAATAAAAATTATTTCAAAAAAAAAACGACATTCCCAATTAGCGTAAATAACGCTAATTGTTTCATTACGCTATCTATTTCATTACGCTAATAGCGATTCACGGTGTAGCTATACACGGCAGAGGTCGCAAAAGTCAAAATTTTACATAACCGAAACCGACCGTTTTTTTTTTCAAAATCTGAGTAACCGACGCCCGACCGGGTTATGTCACGCTCCAAAATTGTTAACCGTTAACCAACCGGCGTTTACGAAATAAAAGTTAACCGAAACTCGATTTCTAACCGTGCCCGCCCGTAACCGAAAAAGTACAAAATTATTTAATGTACAACGTATGAATAAGCCAATAATTACGATTTGTCGCGTTCCCTTAGATTTGCGAAATGAATAGTGTACAATACCGTGAATTATTAGCCATATTTTTAGGGTTTTTTAGGGTTTTCACCCCAAAATTTTGACATTGATACCTTAAATATAACAAATTACACTATTTAAGGACATGGACCATAGTCTGCCACGTCTCCTGGCACTAAATTTGAATCATAGTTCAAAAGTAGGTGAAAGTAGGCCCATACAATATACCTATTGTACGCAAAACATACAATATGACCTTAAGACCCATATTGTATTGGTCGCCAAATGAAAAAAAATAGTAACAGGGTTGAGTTGCACATCGATCGATAGAAAATTAAACGTCATGCCTAAATTTTGAAAAACATTCAGACAAAAAATTATATTTCTGTGAGTTTTTAGGTGTTTTTATTTAAACCATCAGATTTGGACGATCGGACGGTCGCTGGTCAAAGTAGCGATCTAAGAAGATCACATGAAAAGCCCATAACACAACTTACGATAGGACTATCGTCAGATTTGGACGATTAGACGGCCACTAATCCAAGTAGCGATTTAAGAAGGTCACATGAAAAGCCCATAACACAAGCTACGATAAAGGCGCCTACAAAAGGCCTACAATAAAAACGCCTACTTTTGAACTATGATTTGAATGAATGGCGCTATTTTTTTCTTTACTCTAATAATTTATATAGTCTAATAACGATTCGCGGTGTACCGTGTCAGATTTGCGACGCTTTGTCGCGTTCCCTAAGATTTGCAAAAAAAAATAGTGTTACTACCGTGTCATGTTTGCGACGCTAATCATGATGTCACGTACTTCCACGAAAGTACAATAATGTTGGATTGTATGGACAGTACAAATTTTTCTTTTTTTTTGGTTTTTTGGTTGACTGACCGTAACCGACCGTTTTTTTTGTCTAGTGAATCAACCGACCGCAACCGCGCGGCCCTCAAAATTTGGCAACCGAATCCGTTCCGGATCCGGCGCGGGCGGTCGGTTAACGGTCGGTCAAGGTTTTGGTTGACCGTTTGCTACCTCTGATACACGGTGCATTGTTACGGATGTTTTCTCTTGCGGATATCTTGCCAATGAACAATGTAGTCATGTTCAAAAAAATCGAGTATAACATCGGTGGTTTACCAATTTTGTTAACGTGGAACACGACGTCACGAGCTGAAAACCCTCGACAAAGGAATTTCCAGTGAACAACGAAAAACTTTATTTCAAACTAAACCATCTGGATAAAGAAAAATCAAAAAATAGGGAGTTAATGACAACAAAAGTCAAAAAGAGTTCGGCTAGGCTGAAAAAACAAAGCAATTAGAAAACGCTCAGTAAATAATGTACCCAGCCAATTAATTACAGTAGATGGCTACAAACATTATAAGGAAATCAACACTACCCCTTAACATTTCAAGCCAAGGTCCACAACTACGAAGAAGGTCGTTGATGTAGACTCCCTTGGTGAAATATTAAGACCATGTTTATCACGTGTCACCGTTTTTCGCCGCACTAGGACTAGAAATTGAGCTCGTTGGATAACAATCAATACGCTTTGGCGGGTAAAAAAAATCAAAAGGCTCGACAGAAATAAGCTACTATTTTTTTATTTTATTATTATATATATATATTTTTATTTTTATATAATAGTATTATTTTTTTTTTGTTTATTATATTACATTTTTTTAATTATTATTTTTGGATAAGCTAGCAATAAAAACTCGCCTCGTACAACGACTCAGAACTGGCTTGCAACTGTGATAGAACACTGATATGACATAAGTTTGTTGAGATATCGTAGCAGTTTGTTGTATCTCATCGTATCCTTACATCGGATTAAGAACATCAATATTCGAATTTAATGGCAAGTGCGCCGATGAGCATCACAAAACCACATCGGTCCAATGCATCGAGATACGATGTGTTACAACTACACCTCTAATTGTTATTCGTGCTTAAGTTTTTTTCGCCACTTAAAACGCCGTGTCTCCGTGCACACTCGTTTGATTATCAATTCGATGGTTGTTACTGGGAGGAAGGTATATTTCGACCTTTGTCCCGTACGAATCTCTAGTTGTACTTTCGGATATGTACCTGTCACGTCACCGAAACATCAATTAGTACACGATATAATCATAATACCTGCCGACGTCTTACGGCATGACATAGTTCCTAATCTCATGCATGCATTACTTGTTCTTTTTACAAAAAAAACCTATTTCACTGTTGTCACGTCAACATCTGGTCAAAACAATAAATTAAAAATTGAGGACCACCTATCTACCTGGAAAAGGCATTTACCACCCCGTCCTCACCTTTATTATGGTCAAAGGGCTCATTGTTTCATTTATAAATAAAAAGAGGTCCATTTTTTTTTTTTTTCCTTTTCATTTACAATCGCCAACGTTTATCTGTGGCTTTTCAGCTAGTGCAGGCTTCTATTCTCCTTCGATCGGCTATTGCGGTTATGGATTGTCAACGTGTTCCGGAACTCCCTCAACGTGCTCCCCCGGGCTGGGGGGACTTGCAGGGTTGTTTTTCGTAGATATTTAATTGAGTTGGGGTTGGGGTTGTAGTTTTGGTTTTGTGAGTTGCCATGCTTTTTATTTTGAGTTTTGGTGCTATTATTTTACTTGCCATTTTTATGTGTTCATATTTTTGTAACAAGGTTCGAATTTGCATTTGGAAAGCATCGAGATATGTATGAATTTTGAAGCATAATTACAAAGATATAATAAGACACATGAAAACATAATATGTCGGTTTTCACTGTACTTTTGCTAAAAGACAAATTTGATTCGCATATAGATGTGCCTTTCATTGTACACAACGGTTTGCGTTTCCTCTGTTTTATTTTGTCTTTTACTGCGTTTGTCGCATATGCAACCACGATATACATCCACATACATGCTGAATACTTCCCAAAAAAAAAAAAAAAATGGAGGCAAAAAGATATTCTACCATATCTGTTTTAAGATCTTGGTAGACTCACAAATCCACCTTCACAAGAGGGAAGCTTTTTTTATTTTTTTGAATTCGGGCATGCAAAATTTTTGGCGAAACTTTTGACGTACACGTTTAAAGTCAGCCCGGATCATGTATTATTTAAGCTTTTTATTTTGAAGATACCTATCGACCGAAAGAAAAGAGAAGAAAAGAGAAGAAAGAATGATTTTCCTCCTAGCTGCTAAATCTACTATGGAAGGTAAGTTAAAATAAAAAATAGAACTAATGGAGGATATATGTATATATGAGATTTGTCCTTTCTCAATCATCGTCGTCGAAAGTGGATCTCCGACGTTGAATCTGAAAAAAAACCACGCAAAAAGAAAAAAGAAAAAAGAAAAAAAAACACTTCATAAAAATATAAAACACTTTACATTTATATTATGAATATAAGTCTACAAATGGTACCCATTATTAAACATTAATTGCTAAAAGAAAAGGAAAAAAATATGACTTTTTTCCTGTAAAAGATTGGGGAAAAAACCACCCAAATTTTAAAAAATATGAAACACTTGATATTGTGAATGTAAGTCTACAATGGTAATCATTAGTTGGGTAAAAAAGTTATCAGATATTAACTTGCTAAAAGAAAAGGAAAAAAAAATGATATTTTTTCTATAAAAGATTGGGAAACAAACCACCGAGATTTCCAAAAACAACAACCATATTAAAACTATAATTCATTAGAAAAAACACTAACAAACTCTGAAAAAACCCTAAAAAACCCTGAGAAACCCTAAATAAAACTTCCCAACTTTACAACAAATAAAACAAGAATGATAACCATAGTAAGCCTCCGCGGTAAACCACTAATTAATAATAATTGCTAAAAAAAGGGAAACAAAGGAAGGGAGGAAAAGAAAAAAGGGGAAAATAAGAAAACCTTTATATTTTAAAAGGTTGGGGAAAAAACGGTTTTTTAACAATTTGAATAAAAACCTACCGTAACTTTAACATCTCGTTTTGTTTGTTCGTTTATTTGCTCCAAAAGTCCAATAAGACGATCCTCACTCACCTTTATTGATGAAAAATGAAATAAACAAAAAACAACAAACAAAAAACAAAAAACAACAAACAAAAAACAAAAAACAAAAAAAAACAAAAAAAAAGAGAACGTAAAGAACAAGGAAACAAGAAAATTGGTATTAAATAGCTTGGAATCAAATTTCGAAAAAAGGAGAAAAAGAGGAGAAAAAGGGAGGAGGAGAAAGTGGAGAAAAAATACGAAGAAGAGGAGGAGAAAAACAAGGAAAAAAGAGGAGAAATTGATGAGATGGGAGAAAAAAAAAAGACCTTTAGGAACTGTTCCCTGTTGTTCCTTCAGTGTTTACATTCAATTTTACTAAGTACTATATTGAACCACGTGAAATAATGTGACAGATAAAAATTAACAAACACAGTAAATCCACTCAACGGACACAAGAGACTTAAAGAGGGAGGGAAGGAGAGGAGGGAGGGAGGGAGGGAGGGAGGGAGGGACGGGGGAAGGAGGAAGGGAGGAAGAGAAGGTGGGCGGGAGAGAAACAAGAATACACACTTCATTAACGAAGTTTGTCTACCGAAAAAAAATCAACATTTTTTTCATGGCAATCGCTAATTCCAATATTATGCGAAGATAGCCGAAATAATGTTTCAGCCCATTTTGAAACCGATAAAACTCCTTTAAAGTGATTTGGTGGAAACCAATACATAGGTGAAATCCAATTGACTTTCTCATATTTTCAATCATTGAAAATATGACATTAATATTAATAATTCGTGCTTTTTTACTTTCCAAATCCTCATTACTTTCCTATCCTCACTGAACTCCAAG
The DNA here is from genome assembly GCA_037447655.1 of Zygnema cylindricum. NCBI lineage: Eukaryota > Viridiplantae > Streptophyta > Zygnematophyceae > Zygnematales > Zygnemataceae > Zygnema > Zygnema cylindricum. Next base: position 135,699 of record JBBHKE010000038.1, on the reverse strand, counting down.
AAATTCCAGTGTTTCAAGATTTTTGAATCAACAACAGTTACGGTAAGTAACAACTGTAAACCTATAATCAGAAGGCCAAGACCAAACACAAGAAAAAAAAAAAAAACCCCATGGATAATGGATTTTTTTTTTCCTTGGTCTAATGGACTTTTGCATTTAAGGGTCATAAATAGTGTGTCAAACGAAATCGAAGACAATATGTCGCGATTTTGGTATATGGAAATATCGACCATTCAATTGCCCGATGAATGTTGTTAATAGAATTAATTGTTTTTTTCTCAACACTAATTCTCTCTGCAGCTCAATTGTGGGCGTCCTTTGGAGCAAAAGTAGAATTAATAACACTAAAACAGTCCTCCTACTGGTTTTTTTCCTCTAATTATAGCGATTTATATCTGGTACGGGTTCCATTTGATTACAGAGAAACGATCATTTGTTCTGTACGTTTTCATAACTCGTATTCTTTTTATTAAGTTTTCGTCTCACAAATTATCTCACAAAACTCACGACTTGTCTATCAACAACTCATGATATCGCTTGACAACATTTTTAATGTATTAAAAAAAAACATTGTTTTCTCGACGAGTTTTGCAAAAAAAAGTGTGAAACAAGATTCTAAAGAAAAATAACTCACTATTAGTATAATTAGCCCACCCTCGAACATTACCATCTCAACACATAATATGTCTTTTCATGACATTTATAATGTAAATTTTGTCTTCTCATCGTTATTTAGAAAAATATGAAAAAATATTGTAAAAACTCACTTTTTCCGTAATTTGTCCATATTGTATCCCTCTAACAATAACATCTTCCACTCCTCTCGCTTTCTCCGGTTTTACGAGGGCAATTCTCGCTACTGAAAAAAATCAAAGGGGTGGAGGGAAGGCTTAAGAGGGTTTCTGAGAAATTATAACTGTTTAATCATAAATTTTTAAGGTTTTTTTCATAAGATTCTATTAGGGTTTTTTTGGGTTTACTAAGGTTTTTTTGGGGTTTAGGGTTCGAGTTCATTATAGGGCTAGATTAGAGATAAGAGTTAACAATGAAATGGGAAAAAGGAAAGACTAGGAAAAAAAGGGAGGGAAGAGGGAGGAGAGAGGGGAGTGGGAAAACAAGAAGGGGAGAGGGGAGAGGGGAGAAGGGACGGAGGGAAGGGAATAGCACTATATATTGAATTGGAATTTGAGGATGAGTTGACGTAAGGATTATATTTAAGCATTGAAATTAGAATTAGAGTTAGGGCTAAAATTATAGAGTGAAAATTAGGGTTTTTGAGTTCAAATTAGGGTTCAGCTTTCTGTTAGATTAGGGTTAACTCGGACCTGAGTTCTATTTTGTAGAAACATAATTTAATCAAACTTTGAGAGCCTTTCCTACCCATCTTAGAAAATCATTCCCTCCCCCCCCCCCCTCCCCGCCCTCCTTCCCTCTCTTCCCTCCCTCCCTCAACATCCAAAAAGAAAGAAAAACCCGGAAAAAGGAGAAAAAGAAAGTAAGAAAAAAGAAAAAAAAACGTTACATCTTTCCCTTGCTTCTGAGGTGAGGGCTCTCGCCAACATCATACTCCTCCTCTCTTCCGCTTCCCTGCCCAAATAAAATACAAAAAAGACATAAAATACCATAAGATAACCTCTAAAACCCTAAATTAACCCTAACAAAACCCGAGAAAAAACGTAACAATACCTAAGCCAGCCGTCTCCCACTTTCCTTTCAAAAAAGCTCCATGAGAAAAAGAAAAGAGAGAGAAAGAAAAACTTAGGACCTGGAAGGTAATGTCCTTATATGAACAAAAAAAAATGAAAAAAAAATGAAAGAGAATCAAAAAACTAATCATTTGAAGAAGCATTTTCTGACCTCTTTTGCTCCTCTTGGGCCCTTTGCTGCTCCGCTGAGGGAGCCCCTCCTCCTCCCTGCAAAACCCTAACCCTAAAAAGGATCAAAATGTATATATCGATGTTAATGTTAATGTAAATGTTAAAAAAATGACATGATGAGGATTTTATGCGATGTACGTAAATGTATATATACTCGTCACCAAAAAAAAATTCTTCCTTTCCTTTTTCCATTCTTTCTTTCTTCATCGGTATCAGAAGATTTGGGTGGATTGGAGCCTTTCAAAAAAAAGAAGAAACAAAACGAAAAAAAAAATAATATAAAAATAACCATAATAATAACAATAAAAAAAATTGCGTGAAACATCTAAAAGATAGTTATTGTAAAAAGTAATTACCCCTCCAGCTACACCCTGGGAGGCCATGAGCTCCCTCATTCTCCTCTGCCGGATGGCATCCAACTCCGGATCATCCTGCATACAAAATGACAAAAAAAACAAAACGACAACAAAACAAAACGACAATAAAACAAAAACGACAAAACGCAAAAACGACAAAAGGACTGAAAACGTCAGAAGTTAACAAAACACAATTAGACAGGAGTAACGACAAAGAGGCAAAAAACGACAAAAAAGGAAAAGATGACAAAAAGGCAAAAAAGACAAAAAAACCATAAATGACCAATTAGTTTTTGACAAAATTCAGCATTTGTTCTCAGATGGGGGAGAGGGAGAGGAGAGGAAGAGAGAGAGAAAGGGAGAGGGGAGATAGCGACAACAACAAAAGACAAAATGCAGAAAAGACAAAAGTAACAAAAACTAAAACGAGCACTTAGTAAGTGACAAAACTACAAAATTTGTTCTCATATCATCCTCAATCTGATATTCAAAGCTGTCATTATTACTTAAAGAGAAGCATCTGAAAGGAGGAAGGGTTCTTCAGGGTTTTTAGGGTTTTTTTTAGGTTTTTCAGGGCATTCAAGGTTACTTGACGTTAAAAGTCTTTCAAAGTTTTTTAGGTTTTCTGAGGATTTTTAGGGTTTTTCAAAGGGTTCAATAGGGTTTTAGGGACATTCAATAGCTTTTTTAGGTTTTTTGAATATTTCTAAGGTTCTTCTGAGGTTTTGCAGAATTTTCCAGTGTCTTTTTTAGGTCTTTTAGGTCTTTTAGGTTCCAGGGGTTTTAAAGTTATTAGGTTTTACAGGAGAAATTCCAGAAAATTTATGAACTTTTCTCACCATATTTTGTATGGAGTTCTTAGAAAATGGTTCTCGGGAAGGGAGTTGAAACGTCACCGGAAAGAAACCAAAAAAAAAACCAAAAAAAATGAACTCAAGAAAGACAAATACAACCTGAAAGGTTGAATTAAAAACAGAATTTTGAATTTTCTAAACAATTTCAAAATTTTAAGACCGTCAAATTTTAGGTTCAACCTTTTTATGTATAGGTACACCGTGCATCGCTATTAGTGTTAATCATTTTTTCTCCACTTAAAACATCTTTTCTCCGTACACACTTGTCCGGTTTTCACATGGAGACCGCCAATCGGAAGGTGAGAATCTTGGATTTCAATCGCAACCGTCAGATTTACAATCCGACATGTGTGTACGGAGAAAAGATGTTTTAAACGGCAAGAAAACATAAACACTAATAGCGATACGCGGTGTACTGCAGTAGTCTGTACTTTTAATCATTTCATGATTTGTCTGTACAAATCCGTACGTCAGCCAAAGTGTACGGTTAGGCCCCGGATCCGTCCGGTTCCGGTGTAGGCTAATCCTAAAGGACGTATCGTCAATTTAGCGTCCTATTTGACTATTTTTACCTATTCCGTACAGCAGTACTATTCGTATGCTTGTAGCTTTGTAGTTAATGGCACGGTACATCCGTACATTCGTACATTTGTTTAAACAAGGTTTGGCATGATCGAACCGAATCAGTCGGATTTTAAAATCGGTCAGGCCGAACCATGTAGGTTTTGACAGTTCGCGAATAAACGAAGCTGAACTGGTGAAAAGACGGTTACTAGTTCGGCTTGAAACGGTTTCGACCCCCCCAAACCGGGTCGAGATCTACAATTCTACACCGTGCATCTTGAATAGCGTCAATGACACTATATCGGTGCCCCAATTTTTCACCCCTTAAAGCTAGAATGGTTTTCAGCTGTCCGATTCTCATCTTAGAAAAATGAACGGCTTTCTTATCATATAACCATTGCTTGCTAATTATTATTTGACAGTCTGACAATGGGCCAAGGGCTGACTTTGCATGACGGCCAAAAGTCAAAACCAGTACGCGACAGGGAAGAGCATTGATAAAAAGTGCGAAACCGTCGTGCAAACGCTGTATCTGGTAATAGCATATAATATGCCTTTGGCCTGATTGCCTGTAATACCGGGATACCAGATAGTACACCGTGAATCAGAGGTCGCAAACGGTCAACCGAAACCGTGACCGACCGTTAACCGACCGCCCGCGCCGGATCCGGAACGGATTCGGTTGCCAAATTTTGGGGGTCGGGCGGTTACGGTCGGTTGACTCATCATAGAAAAAAAAAACGGTCAGTTACGGTCGGTCAAACAAAAAACCAGAAAAAAAGAAAAAATTGTACATTTTTTTCCAACATATTGTTCTTTGTACTTTTGGTATTGTGGAAGTACGTGACATCATGATTAGCGTCGCAAATCTGACACGGTAGTACACTATTCATTTCGCAAATCTTAGGGAACGCGACAAATTGTAATTATTGGCTTATTCCGTCGTACATTGACTAATGGCACAGTCTAAACGCTGCGATTAGTACTACAGTGCATGAAGGTGTTATGGTTTTCATGTTTCTTGTTATACAACCTTTTTTTTCATGTTTAAAAAGAAAAAAAGACCAAAAAACAAACTGGCTGGCATTGACTGGCAAAAAAAAAAGATACTACTCAGTTG
>JBBHKE010000038.1:109435-127529 GCA_037447655.1 Zygnema cylindricum | reverse complement strand
CCCTCCCTCTCCCACTCCTCCCTCCCCCTCTCCCTCTCTCTCTCCCCTGCCCTCCCTCTCCCTCCCTCTTTCTCTCCCTCCCTCTCCTACTCTCTCTCTCTCTCGCTCTCTTTGTCGTACTTTTCCTCCCTCTCTCCCTCTGCCTCTCCCTCTGCCTTTCCTGTTTTGAAATGATATTGGCTCTATAGGAATTGCACTTAACAGCCAAGCTTCCTTTTTTTGCACAGATTGCGGCCATGGTTAGTGAAGATACCCCTTTTATCGTGGCATCGAGAGGGACATTCACAGATATGTTCCTGGCTGGTGTCTCTGTAAGTTTCACATCCTTTCATCCACTCTTCCCTACCACTGGTACTCTCCACTCATCCTCTCCACTCTTGCCTACCACTCGTCAGCTCCACTCTTCCCTACTACTCGTCCTCTCCACTGGTCCTCTCCACTCGTCCTCTTCACTCTTCCCTACTACTCGTCCTCTCCACTCGTCCCTGCCATTCGTCCTCTCCACTCTTCCCTACTACTCGTCCTCTCCACTCATACTCTCCACTCTTCCCTAACACTCGTCCTCTCCACTCTTCCCTACCACTCGTCCTCTCCACTCGTCCCTGCCACTCGTCCTCTCCACTCTTCCCTACTACTCGTCCTCTCCACTCGTCCTCTCCACTCTTCCCTACCACTCGTCCTCTCACTTGTCCTCTCCACTACACCGCCAATCGCTATTAGCGTTGTGTACGCTAATCCCGTCCCGCTTTTTTTTTGTTTTATTCTCAATTAGAATTATCCACACTATTTAAAAAAAGCCCTAATTCCTAATTAGAGTAATCGATTTCTTCCAAAATTTCCAAATTCCCAATTAGCGTACACCACGCTAAATAATAGTATACGCTAATCAAACGTACACGCTAATAGCGATTGGCGGTGTAGTCCTCTCCACTCGTCCTCTCCACTCTTCCCTACCATTCGTCCTCTCCACTATTCCCTACTACTCGTCCTCTCCACTCGTCCTCTCCACTCGTCCTCTCCACTCTTCCCTACCACTCATCCTCTCCACTTTTCCCTACCACTCGTCCTCTCTACTCTTCCCTACCACCGTCCTCTCACTTGTCCTCTCCACTCGTCCTCTCCACTCGTCCTCTCCACTTGTCCTACCAGGACAGGAGATGATCTTCAAGATAATTGGTCGCACTCGTACTTCAGACGTGTGAAAACAATTGGAAATGCTATATGTGGTTTCCGTGTAGGCTACGTTTATTTTACTCAAAAAAGTTTGTATAATATACTTATAATTCTGGGAAACCATATAAACTGTTTGTGTGAAAACATTTGGAAATACGATATGGGGTTCCGCGTACCATTTGTGTGTTATACTCGAGAAAACCATATTTTAACCATATTTACGTGTGTAATTTGGGAACATCGCATATAGTGTTTCCAATTGTTTTCGCGCATTTGTCCAAGCTTAGTTTAAAATTTGGTGTGTTTTTTTGCAGAGACAAGGAAATATTGGCTTCATCTATGAGATAGATACCTGTTTGGCTTCCATCAATCGATCGATAAGCACGGTGTGCACAATAAACAAACTTGGAGAAAGGCACGTGATTGTATCAAGCATTGTTTTTGAAAAAGTGGAATTGTAGATCAATTTGATTTATAATCTGGAGTAGTATACACCGCTCGTCACTAAGAAAAATTAAGTTAGTTAGAAAAGCTAGTTAATTATTAGCGTAAGCACTTTATGAGAATTAGCTACACTGAACAATGTTTAGCCACGTGGATTTTTATGGGCCACTCAACTGAAAAAGTCTTATCAACACTAATTTCTGGATTTGTGTCAAAAAAAGTCTCACTCAAATTAGAGTGGTTATTTCTAATAGCGGTGGGAGGTGTAGAATATTTACTTGTTTAAGGATTTGTTTCCGAACAAACTCATTGAGAAATGAAGTTTTTGGAGGATTTTGCATTGCATAGGAGAATTTTGTTTACAAGTCGTGCTTTGTTAAATTGACAAGATGATCTTCTTTGTACCTTGGCGCCTTTTTTCAGTATTACAATTTGCCTGCCGTCGGGTTGGATGTTTATGACGCCCTTTCGACACCGATACAAATACATGTGGTAAGTTTCTTTCTCATTCAATTTCTGTTGGTAATTTCATCAATGTTTTGTTTTAGTTTGTGTTTGATTTCTATTTTTTGTTTTTTTTATTTTTTTTTAGTTTGATTCCATCCATATGAGGTCAAATACCCACACTATCCTCCTCTTTGCAGGTGCATCTGAAGGATAACCCACGAGAAGTACTTCCTCGCAAAGGCAATACGACAAAAAAAAAAAAAAGGCCTCTCTCTCTCTCTGGTGCCTCCCTCCTCTCTCTCTCTCTCTCTCTCTCTCTCTCTCTCTCCCTCTCTCTCTTTCTCTCTCTCTCTCTCTCTCTCTCTCTCTCTCTCTCTCTCTCTCTCCTCTCTCTCTCTCTCTCTCTCCTCCCCTCCCCCTCCCTCTCTCCTCTCTCCTTTCCCCCTCTCCTCTCTCTCCTCTCTCTCCTCTCTCTCCTCTCTCCTCTCTCTCTCTCTCGATCTCGCATATTCTGGAGTTGTTGCTAAGTTTTAGGAATGTGTATTTCTGCCAATTAGTGGGACAAAAACAGTTTTCAAAAGGAAATATATGTGTTTTGGTCCATATATTTAAGGAAAAGTTTTCATGTTCTGTGTGTTTTATGTGTTCGTAAAAAAGAAAATAGTTATGCGCTTGAGCAGGTGAGTGTTGTTACTTTCACATTTTTAAGGTTTTTTTACCGTTCTTTATGGGCGTCATTTTCAAAGAGTTTATCCGGGCTTTCACTAAGTAGAGGCTCTGCAAATGTGTGAAGAAAGGACGATAACTGAATACTTGTTCTCCTCCCTGTCCTTTCTCTCTCTCTCTCCTCTCCCTCTCTCTCACTCTCTCTCTCTCTTCCTCTCTCTCTCTCTCCCTCTCTCTGTTTCCCTCTTGTGGGAAGTACAGGTTATGCAAATGTGTCCGGAAAGGACGATAACTGGATGCGTTTGATAGGAATTGATGAAAATCTATGAACAAAAAACGAAGTTTCTTCAATTCACTTGTTTGTTTCTTATCCTATCCTATCCTCAAATGTTTTCTCCCTTCGACAAACATGTTGCTTATACAAATGTGATGAACTCCAATTTCTTTTTTACCCTTTTACCAGATAGATTAAATTGGTTTTGAAAATAAAATGAGCAATTTATGTGTGAATATACATTAAAAGAAATTTACAATATTGACATTTATAAGCAATTTATGTGTGAATATACACTAAATGTATGTGAATATACGCTAAAAGTATGTGTGAATATACACTAAAAGCAATTTACAATATTTACACTGATAAGCAATTTATGTGTCAATATACACTAAAAGCAATTTACAACATTTACAAGCAAATAATAAGCAATTAATAATTTAATAAGCAAATAAATATGCAATTTATTTGTCTGTCAGGTGCAACTAGAGCTTCTGTTTCAATTAAGAACTCTTCACCGAGAGTTTGATCATGTCCAACTTTACGACTGGGAGATAGTGGTAAGTTTAACCATTTCTTTTAACGTCTGAAAAGTTGGAAATGTTGGATATTGTTGTCCTGTGCTGTAGGCGAACTACACTCGAAATACCCGGATAGTACGGTACACCTTGTATCGCCAATAGTGTTAGTGTTTTTCTTGCCACTTTAAACATCTTTTCTCCGTACACGCTTGTCGTATAATGGATCTGACGGTTGCGATTGAAAGCCAAGATTCTCACCTTCCGATTGGCGGTCTCCATGTGAAAATCGGACAAGTGTGTACGGAGAAAAGATGTTTAAAGTGGCGAAAAAAATATTAACACTAATAGCGATACACGGTGTACTGTACAGTACTGTACTTGGTTCCAATATATAGCGTTTCCGATTGTTTTTGCACATTATACCTCTGAGTCGAACCTTTGGGCAATTGACTATGGGCATTTATGTCGACATCTATGGACTTCGGCTCTCTTTTATTTGTCTGTGTCCTTCATTAAAAGTTACAATAAATTTCCTATATTTTTGAGATGGTGAATAAACACATCCAGCAAGGGTCAATCAGTTGCTATTTGACAACCTTATGAGGTGTAGTCTATTTTAACAATCCATAAACATTTCCAATTGAGATGAAAAACTTGTTTATTATTCATTTCCTTTTGCTGTATCCCAGAGGAGTTAGGCGAATATGAGTGTGACGGTTACGTGCTTTTGTAAGTGTCTAGGTTTTTACTTCTGTAGAAATTGGTTGAAAATTCACAGTCAACTGTTGCCGTGAATTTCAGTTATGTTGATTAGTTTTGTGAATTTTAAATATCAAAAAGTTTTAACGTGTGTTTTTAATTACGTCCATCACCGTGAAATGAAGCCCAAATCATTTTTTTGCTTTTTGCGAGAACTTTTGGAAATGGCCACAGTTATCATGAAATTATATTGATCCGATCCGATCTGATCCGACGGCACCAGCGCACCGGCACCATACACCCACCACCACGCCATCCGCATGACACGCCGACTGATCCAGGTTCCAGCAAAGCGGAACGCGAAAAAAGAAAAAAAAAAAAAAAAGAGGAAAACGATGGAACCTTTATATCATTTTGACTTTCTGTCCATGATGATTTTTTCCTCGCACATTTAAGTATCCAATAAAAAAACTGTATATTAAGAATATGAAGAATACTGAAGACTACCGTCTATCAAGAATATGAAGAATACTGAAGAATACTGTCAATTAAGAATATGAAGAATACTGAAGAAAACTGTCAATTAAGAATAAGATTGAAGAACACTGTCTATTAAGAATTGCTCGAATACCAACTGTCCTCTTTAGTCTTGTGATTGAGGCAATTTTTTGTTTTTTGTTGACCTCTTCCCTCAGAACAGACAAAAGCTCTCATTGGGAGCTCTCATTGGACGTTGTAATGGCAATTGTGGCCCTTATTAGTCAGCTTGCTGTAAACCATGGGAGACAAGGGATCTTCTCTAATTTTGTAAGGTTCCTTCTTTTTGTCGTCGAGGTTCATAAGAATGAGGACGTTCATTGAGTGAAAACGGATTAGTAAAGCTTTCTTTTTATCACCACACTTGTTTTGTTTTCACTTCCAATTATTTTGATTTTTTATTCGCATGTTTGTATTAGTCCGGTTCAAGTTTAATAATTGTTTGAGGTTCCGTTTTCAGTTCATAGTACTCAAGGTTTTATGTTTTGTTTATATATCTTTTGTGGGTGTCAATATTCAACATTGGGTGTTTTATCTTTATATATACAATGAAGTGGTTTGGTTTTTTATGGTTTGTTTTGGTATGTTTCTTGCATAATGTTTTTATCTTTATATTACAATGGAGTGTTTTGGGTTTTCGATGTTTAATTTTGCCGTGTTTGTTGTATGATGTCTTATCTTTATCTATGCAATGTGTTGTTTTGGGTTTTCGATATTTAATTTTGCTATGTTTGTTGAACAATGTTTTATCTTTATAGATACAATGTAGTTTGCTACGTTTCTTGCATAATGTTTGATCTTTTATATACGATGTAGTGTTTTGGGTTTTCAATGTTTAATATTGCTATGTTTCTTGCATGGTGTTTTATCTTTATAGATACAATGTGGTGTTTTGATTTTGCTACTTTTGTTGCATGATGTTTTGTGTATTTTTAGTGTTTTGGGTATTCGATTTTTAATTTTTGCCATGTTTGTAGCATGGTGTTGCAGGGCAGAGGATGGTTTCATCGCAACTCATGGAAGTTACTAACGGCCAGTGCCGACTTCTGCATCCTAGCAGGCGTTATTCTGGACTTCAGTCAGTACTTCTCCTCCCTCCCCCCTCCCCCCTCCCCTGCCCCTTCTCTCTCTCTCTCTCCTCTCTCCTCTCTCCTCTCTCCTCTCTCCCCTCTCTCTCCTACTCTCTATCTCCTTTTTCCCCGCCCTCTCCCGTCTTCTCTCCCCTCTCCCTCTCCTCCCCTTTCTCTCTCGATCTCTCTCTCTCTCTCCCTCTATTAGAGTAGAAGTCATGGCAACAGAAATAGAGTGGAAAGTAGAAGGTAGCCTGAAAATATAAGTCTTTTAAATTGATTAATAATAAGAAGACAAAACAGACTTTAAGTAGGAAAGGGAAAATACTCTGAGAGTGACCTCTCAGAGACTGAAGGAACTTTCCTAACCTGAAGAGTCACTTGACCCTTCACTCAAAAGTATCCGGTCAAGATTTATAAACAGATCTTTGACCGGATTCAATTCTGACAGTACTTGAAGTACGCAGGTAAAACAGATCTGACAGGATACAAAAACAGATCTGACTGACAGGCTGGCAGACTGAATTACCGAAATCCTAGATCCTAGAATTCTAGATTCCGGTATTCTAAAGTACTACTAGTTGTCTGAATACAGAATACTTCTAGCAAAGCCTGAACATCTAACACTCCCTTTCTTTGCTAGAAGTTAAGACCGGCTGAAGTTTGATGAAGTTCGAACGAGGTCGATGAAGGCCCTTGGTGAGAAAATCTACCAATTGGAGTGAAGTCTGGCAGTACTGGAAGGTGAGAGTGCCAGCTGCAATGGCCTCCCTTGTAAAATGGTACTGTATGTCGATATGCTTTGTTCGTCGGTGGTGCACTGGATTGCTCATAAGAGCAAGGGCTCCTTGAGAGTCACAAAAAATTGTAGTTGGAGAAGATGGAGGAAACTGAAGATTGGAGAGGAGGGATCGAAGCCATATGGCTTCTTTAGCAGCGTGAGTCGCTGCCATGTACTCTGCCTCTGTGGAAGACAGAGCGACTGTCGGCTGCTTCTTGGATGCCCAGGAGACAAGAGCTCCTCCGAGAGAGAAGCACACGCCGGAGGTGGATCGGCGAGTGTCCAAATCTCCCCCCCAGTCCGCATCACAAAAGCCAACAAGGACTGGAGAGGATGCGCCAGAGAAGGTGAGACGGAGAGTACTTGTGCCTTTGAGGTAGCGGAGTACGCGCTTTGCAGCGAGGAGGTGCTCAGGGGAGGGATTAGAGAGAAACTGGCTGAGTTGGCCAACAGCAACCGCAATGTCTGGCCGAGTGCCAGTCATTGCATACATGAGGGAGCCCACCATGGATCTATATAGGTCAATAATATCTCAATGGACAGGCCCATTGAAGTTGCTAGTGAGCTTTGTATTAGCATCCAGGGGGGTAGAGACGGGTGTGCAGTTAGACATAGAAAACCTGTCTAAAATTTCAGCAATGAATTTTTCTTGAGAGAGGTAGAGGTTTCTGGTTGCCCTATCACGGCTTACTAGGATGCCAAGGCAATACTCTAACTCTCCTAAGTCTGTCATAGAGAAATGGGAGTTGAGCATATGTTTGACCAAAAGAATTTGAGTGAGAGATCATCGACATAAATGGTGATGATGATAAGGGTCTCAGATTTACCTCGGATAAATATGCCGAAATCTGCAGCCAATTTGAAGAATCCTTCGCTGAGGAGAATAGACTCCAAGAGCTGGCTCCAGACGCGGGGAGCTTGTTTCAGGCCGTATAGGGACTTCATGAGGTGGCAGACGAGGTGCTCTGTGCCAGGAGAAATGTATCCTTTCGGTTGCCGAATGAAGATTTCCTCTTGTAGGTCACCGTAGAGGAAGGCAGTCTGGACGTCCATCTGATGGACGTGCCAGTCTTGGGACGCGGCAAGTGAGAGGAGGATGCGGATAGAGGCAAATTTGGCGACTGGAGCATATGTCGCTTTAAGGAGGCAAATTCGGCATCTGTAGCGGCCTTCCAGGCTGCAGCATTGGGATCAGCCATGGCGGCCGAGAAGGATAGGGGAACGTCAGAGGTGGCAATGTGGGCAACTCCATGAATAATGGGAGCTGTCCGTGCTTCGATGCGTGCACTTCTGCGGACAGTTGGTGGATGGGTTGGGGAAGTGATAGATTGAATGATATAGGGAGGAGCAGATGGTAAAATGGGAGAGAGAGAGTACGGGTCAGAGACTGTTCTGGCAAGAGGAGGTGAGCCAGAGGAGGGGGCTGGTGTAGAGATAGTGCGGTTGAGCAAAGACGGAGAGGGAAGTGGGGGCAGAGATTGTAAAGGAGATAGTTGGGGAGGAAGGAGAGGAGAAAGAAGAGAAGTAGTTGGAGTTGGAGAAGGAGAGATAGGAAGAGGAGACAAAGGAGGGGGAGGAGGGTTAGAGGAGATCAGTTTACGGACAAGCGGTGTTTCATCAAAGGTGACATCACGGCTCAAAATGACTTTTCGTTCGTTATGGAGCCAAATTCGGTAAGCTTTGGATTCGGTGGCATAGCCGACCAAATATCCGGATTTGGCACGACTGCTCCATTTGTGGTGAGGGGTAAGGTCTTTCGCCCAAGCAATGCTGCCGAATATACGTAAATGGGAAACGTCCGGTTTTTGGCCGGTCCAGGCTTCGTGAGGAGTGAGGTTCGGAAGAGCTTGGGTAGGGCATAAATTCCGTAAGTAGTTTGCTGTAGTGACTGCTTCGCCCCAGAACATAGGTGAAAGGAGGGCGAAGTGTAGCATGGATCGTCCCATGTCGACGACAGTACGGTTATAACGCTCAGAGACTCCATTCTGTTGGGGAGTATGAGGGGTAGTAGTTTGATGTACGATTCCATGAAGCGAGAGAAAGGAGGTAAACTCTTTGGAGCAAAATTCTCCACCGTTGTCAGTTCTGAGAATTTTGATGCGAGAGTTGTGATGATTTTCAACTTTCGCTTTAAAAGTTTGGAATGTAGCGAAAGTATCGGATTTGCGACGTACAAGGTACAGGTGACTGTAACGAGTAGCGTTGTCAATGAAGGTGACGAAATACATTGCGCCATTATGACTTGGATTGGACATCGGTCCACATAAGTCAGAATGGATTAATGAAAGTGGGCCGTTGGATCGAGTGGTGCTTGAAGGAAAAGACAGCCGTGGAAATTTTCCTTCAATGCATCCAGTACAGAAAGGGATTTTTCGATTCACAAGAGAATCCAATCCCGTAACAAGGCCTTTTGATAGTTGGTGAAGGTTAGGACCGGATAGATGGCCGTACCGCAGGTGCCATTTGGAGAGGGTGATATGTGGGGAAGAGATGGCCACGTTGGCGGATCCAACGGGAGAAAATGAGGAAAGAATATAGATGTCTCCCTGTTTTACTCCTGATCCAACGGTTTTGTTTGATTGGGTTAAAAAGTTGACGTGATCTGAGGAGAATACGGCCGTAGCTCCTTGGTGTAATGCCGCGCCGACAGAAAATATATTTTTTCGTAGAACAGGGACAAAAAGGACGTTGGTAAGTTGAATGCTGGCCTGATTTGGGGATCGGCCAGGAGAAATGGTTTGACCAACGTGAGTTGCGGTGAGGGCGGCGTTATTGCCAAGTAGGATCGGCATTGGAGGACTGAGTGGGGCGATGGAAATGAACCAATCGGAACGTGAAGATAGATGGTGGGAGGCACCGGAATCAACTATCCAGGTGTCATCAGGTACAGTTGGTGAAAGGACAAAACCAGGGGAGGTTGAAACTGTCGTCAACGCGAATCCAAAATCGGATTGCGTAAGTGTGGTCGAAGGGTTCACATCGACCGTTGGAGGAATGGGCGAAGATTGATGGACAGGGGCGTAAAGCGGATATGATTGGACGTATCCGGGATGATGTGAGGTGGGTTGATCCGGTGGAGGAGGATTAGCGTAATGGTACGGTTGGGCGAGAGAGTTGCCTTGAGAATTTTGATCAGCCTGAATAGTGACTTCAGCGGAGGAGGCTTGGCCTTGATATGGACCACGACCTTCTGGATGACCTCGCCCACCCGTACGGCCTGGTCCTCCTTGACGTTCATTTTTCCGTTTGAGAGCCGGACAGAAATCAATCGTGTGATCAGTCGCTCGGCAATAGCGACAGGTGGTAGAGGAGGATTTCGGTGGTTTGGGATAGGTGGAAATCGCTGCCAAAGCAACGATTGGTGGGTTTTGAAATGATTGCTTCATCTCCTCATGGACCAAGCGAGCCGTAAGAGTTGGAATGGTTAACGCAATTGGGGAATTGTCAAGAGAGGAAATGAGGGACGAATAAGAATCCGGGAGACCGCCAAGGATTGCCGAGATAAGATGATCGTCGGAGATCTTCGCATTAATACTCTTGAGCTGTCCTGCCAGGGATTTCAGATGCTGAACATAGATCTGAATAGAATCGGTAGGCAGCTTTCGGTAGGAGTTGAGCTGCCGCTTGAGGAATAACTTATTAGACCAGGACTGATTTTCGTAAGCAGAGGTCAAAAGTGACCATGCTTCGTGAGCCGAAGTGGCGTCGCGGATGATGTCAATCTGAGATGACTCGAGCGCGAGAACAAGCCGAGAGTGGGCTTCCTCATTGCGAGCGAGCCATTTGGTTTTTTCAGCAGCATCTGCAGGTTCGATTTCGCTGCCACAGGTGATTGACCAGAGTTTTTCGCGGCGCAAAAGGTGCTCAATCTGATATTTCCATCCGTAAAAATCTGAGCCATTAAATTTTGCAACGGTATTGGCGTTGGACGGCCCATAACCTATTAGAGTAGAAGTCATGGCAACAGAAATAGAGTGGAAAGTAGAAGGTAGCCTGAAAATATAAGTCTTTTAAATTGATTAATAATAAGAAGACAAAACAGACTTTAAGTAGGAAAGGGAAAATACTCTGAGAGTGACCTCTCAGAGACTGAAGGAACTTTCCTAACCTGAAGAGTCACTTGACCCTTCACTCAAAAGTATCCGGTCAAGATTTATAAACAGATCTTTGACCGGATTCAATTCTGACAGTACTTGAAGTACGCAGGTAAAACAGATCTGACAGGATACAAAAACAGATCTGACTGACAGGCTGGCAGACTGAATTACCGAAATCCTAGATCCTAGAATTCTAGATTCCGGTATTCTAAAGTACTACTAGTTGTCTGAATACAGAATACTTCTAGCAAAGCCTGAACATCTAACACCCTCTCCCTCCAAGTTTTTGCTATCCCATTTTACTTCCATTTTTTGATGCCTTCATATTCGGGTCTTTGTACACTGCCCATCGCTATTAGAATTAGTGGCTTTTTAGCGGTTACATTTTATTCGAATTAAGCACTCTAACCACGCTAATTGTTGTGAAGAACAATTGATGATTTTGGGTTGAAAAGACAGTCGCTCCAGTTAGAGGGATTAATCTTAATATGGATGGGCATTGTACTTCTGAGTTGTGTTCAAGCCATCAGTTTTCACGTCTCTCCTTTGTCTCCATATTTAATAGTTGGTTTTTTATTCTTCACAGTTAGGACAAATTGAACAGCTTATGGTTCACAGATTGTATTCCTGATTAGGGCGCGGAAGGGGGAGGGAGAGGGAGAGGGAGAAGGGAGGCCCTCGTAAATGTGAATAGCTCTCTCAGTCATCCACCTACTGCAATTTCCATGTATTGTGATCACATGAGAAAGTAAACCCCAAAGAGAAAAAGAAAAAAGTGAAAAATTGAAAAAGAGGAAAGGAGAAAGTAAAAGTCAACAGGAGAAGTTGTAGGAAAGGCATTTAAGGAGCTCAAATATGACACTGGCAATTTAAAACATACTCTAGTATTTTATTTTATGTGTCGGTGGAAATTTACCTCTTCTAGGCGACTCAAGTTTCAAGTATATAAAGGTATATTTACTGTACATGTAGTATATACTCTATACTAATCAAATAAACAATTCAAAACGTCCTTTAATATTTTTATGTGTCGGTGGAAATTTGCAGGTAACTACAGACGGTGGACAGGGGAAATGAGATCATTTGACCTTTATCTCGCAGGTATGCCCAAAAAGAAAGATGTTTTTTTAATCTGAAAGGATTTAATAGTCTAGGAATCTCCTTAGTGGTTATAAGAATTCATCATTAATGCCATTGAAACGGACTTCAAGAATTTCGACAGATTAATTTTTACGTTTCTAAGCTATTTGAAATGGCAATAATGAGTCATATTGTGAGCTTCATGTATTTCTTCTAGGCGAATCAAGTTTTAAGTATTACATATAAGTCAACACAGTTGTCGAGACTTGAGACAAATGATGAGAGGAAAATGTCGTTATTCACATTCGATAGTCGTAGACATACCCATGACATAACTTTTACGTATTCGTAATTTTACTTTTCTTTTGTTCTTCTTGATATTTACTTTTCTTTCGTTCTTCTTGATATTTACTTTTCTTTTTAATATTTATTGGGATTATCTATGCAGGCATGGCCTGTATTCTATCATGGTCAAGAATTATTCAACACCTACAAAGTATCCCACCATATAATGTAAGTAAAGAGTTAGTTTTGTATTTTTTCTGACAGTGGATAAGTGTGATTTATGGAGAGAATCCCTCGCTCCTTTGTGATTCTCGCGATAGGTTGTTTACTCGGTTTTATTTTTTATTCGTATATCCTATGTCCACTAACTTCTCTATCTCTTGAAAATACCGATGCTTTAAATTAAGTCACAGTGATTTAAACTTAACTACCTTTATGTTCTTGAATCAAACCAAGTAGTTACCATTTGTAGAATTGTTGAGATGTCAATTTAACAAAAAGAGTAGAGATGCATTTATTCGCTCTTGTCGACATTAGATTCTTTGCGTCAATCCCCTCTTGTCCAGAGTGAAGTAAGGAGAAGAAAATAAAAGGAAAAGTAAGGAATTCACAAGGTTTTACTTCTTACTGTCAAATTTTTAATACCGGGACGAAAGTGGAATATTTTGCAGATGCTTATTCTTGCCATGGTCAGAGGTGTCCCTGTCGTTGTAAGGTTAGTTAATCTTTTTTTAAACTGAATTCAATTTCCTTTCAATTGGGCCTTAATGCAATTCAAATCCAATTTGAGGGACATAAACTCGTTGTGCTCATAATTTCCAGTTTTTTCCATTTTTCAGCTTTTCAATTTTTCCCTCGTTGTTGTATTCCTTTTCAACCCATCTATTATTAACGCTCACTTTCTCTTGTTTCTGCCTGAATTCAACTTTTGCTCGTAAAGTAGACAGTAACATAGACTCTACATTATCTCACTTTTATATTTTTAATATTTTTCGAACTTCTTAGACAATGGTGTTAAATGAGACAAAGTGTAATGTAAGACAAAGTTCTCATGATGGTTTTTCAAATTATCATTGACTTGAGTATGCAACTCGGAAAATGAATGGTTCGACTTATTTATTTGTTATAGAAACAGCTTGATTAGCAGTACATGGAGGATGGAATGACTTTCCTTTACTTCAAAAATGACAAAGACTTAAAAAGTTAGTTTATTTCACTCTTTCTTCAAAATCTTCCTCACAGATATCCTCAAAAAACGAAGACTCTACCTCCGACATGTCCGATAAAAAAAAAAAACAAAAACAAAAAAATTGTATCGACAATTCATTCCTTCAAAAAAAGCATTGAAGCAAAATAGTTTTTTATATTATCTATGCTTTTCAGCTTATTAGATCCTTATCGCAACTAAGCTCGCATTCGTCTTTTTGTCCTTTTGTGAATGTTGGACAGATTTTTAGTCGGCAGTATTCCTTTACTCGTGGGATTCGCCGGGCTTGGGATGGCTCTATTTTCCGAGCACACAGAAAAGGTGTTTATTTTATTCTTTAATTTTTTAGTGTCTATTTGCGTCTGTTAGGGCTCTCGCTTTTTTTATACATCAGTTTTTTACTTTTCTTTTGCATCGGTTTTTTGTTTTTCTTTTACATCGGTTTTTTGCTTTTCTTTTACATCGTTTTTTTGCTTTTCTTTTACATCGTTTTTTTACTTTTCTTTTGCATCGGTTTTTTGCTTTTCTTTTGCATCGGTTTTTTGCTTTTCTTTTACATCGTTTTTTTTTTATTTGTTGTTGTTTCCAAGGTACCCAAGTTTAAACAGAAACTTGGGTACATCAGTTTCTAACTTATCAGGTAATAAGTGGTCAGGAAAGTTTTAGGAACTCTGTAAAAAATGTTGTTATTTTGTTGCATGTATCATAGTTCAAAAATGCAAAACCTTTCGGAAACATAATATATGCCTCATGTTGATGACTATGATTCTATACCTTTCCAGATTTGTCTTTTAGGGACATTACATCAATGGTATTACTGGTATTATTGGCCAGTAATCGCAGTAATCATACAGAAAAATTGTACGATTCAAACATTTTTCGTACGATTCCTGCAGTTACTTGCCAGTAACTTTAAAAAGTGTGCATTGTGTAATTACTGTATTATTACTGGGAAAAAAACAAATACTGACTATACTGATGTTGTGTGGGTGATGGGGCAGTTTGCGAGTCTGGAAAATAGTGTGGTGACTCTCTTTTCTGTACTCAACGGTGACGTTTTATTGGAAACGTTTCGAGACATGCGACCGGCCGGTTTTATCGGAGATATCTTCCTTGTTGGTTTTGTCTGTATATTTGTGTACAGTGGACTGAATGTCCTCATTTTCCTCATTCAAGATGCCTATTTTTCGGCCAAAGAGGTCAGTCTGCCCTTTCTATCTCGCAGCTTGCATTCATTTTTAAACACTCTCTCTCTCTCTCTCTTTCCCTCTTCACAGTGAATCGCTATTAGCGTTAAGGACTAGAAAGCCTGCGGTTTTTTCTTGTGTTATCAAGTCTAACTTAAGTTTAAGGGAATTCGGCGATTTTCAGCCGCTTTCCAAATCAAGGTTAAGAAAAGACTGGTTATTGGTTGGTCATTGGTAAATAATTAAGTAAATTTAATAAATAAATAAGTAATGAAAGCTTGTCTTGACCAATTCCAAAACCTGATTCGCTGACTTCCCTCCCTCCCTCCCTCTCCCTCCCTCAGCAAACCTTGAACAGCCTCCCTTTGGGGCGTCAAGGGATAGAATCTTCCCTTGACCGGAGTGACGACAAGTCGATGGAGAGACAAAACTCTCGTTTAGAAATGAGACTCGAGGAACGACTCAAACTATTGGAGGGACAGACGAGAGAACTTATCAAGTTACAACGACAATTAGTGTTGAGTGGTTTCCATTCGACAATTCCGGAATTTCCGGAAGAAGGTTTTGTATTCGATCCCGAGTCTCCGAACCAAGAGGAGGAGAAATTTAGGGTGGGAAGGAGTATGAGTGTGGACCAGTTGAGCTTTAGCTCGCGGGGGAGGGAGAGAGAGAGGGAGAGTGGGAGTAGCTCGCGAGAATCGACAGGGAAGGACACATGAAAGTTAGTCAGTCAACTCTTTTTGTCGTCTTATTTTTACTTCGTTTCGGTTCACTTTACGTCACGTCATGTCACGCTGCAGCATTTATGGTTTGTTTTGGGTTATTTATTCGGTTAAAGTTTCCTTTTAGCTCTCTAAAGAATCGATATTCTGTAACCGGTAGTGTTATATAGTGTAGTTCTTTCTTCTTTTTTACTTTTATGTGTAGTTGTGTATAGTGTACATTACTTTCTCGTGTTTCTAATTTTGTACGTGAATGAAGTTTTCTTTATTATGTACTTAAAAAGATTATCGAATTTTCAGGTGCTCTTTAATTTTTTTGACAGCCTTACGTATTGTTTTGGTCAAGTTTAGTTTCGACAGCTCTTTAAAGAAAAAATATTTTGTGATGGTGATAGTGCATTTTTCCCTCCCGCTTTTACTTATGTGGTTGTGTTTAATGTTGTTCCTTCACCTCGTTTCATTGTTTGTTTTTACTTTAGTGTATTCTGTTTATTTCTCGTTTTTTTAACTTTTGTATGTGGATGAAGATTTTCGAGCTGGCACTTCATTTCCTTACAATATCGCTCAAATTTTATGCAATTTTCATTTACTTGTTAATAGGTTTCTTAAAATATACAACTTTGTTAAGGTTTTACAATGCTATGGAAAAGGAGATGGGAAAAAGTACATAAAATCCTAAAAAGTACACCAATTCAGATCGCTATCGGAGATAATAACATTAAATTTGGTCACAACTATTTTTGACCCAAAATTATCAAATAGTGTTGACAACACTGTTTAAGCAGAAATGTAAAACTTTATTAACAAAAGCAATATGGTAAACCAGCTTGAGTTCAAGGGAACAAAAAAAAAAAAAAAAAAAAAACCAAAGAAACGAAACTAAAATATTGAACACCGGCGGACGCATGTTGAAAAGATGAAGAACAGGTTAAAAAAAAGAACTAAGACACCAATAAAGGCAAACGGACAAAAACCTTGGGGAGGACAAGAAAGACAAAAAACAACAATAAAATAGCTATAAGCAAAAAAAAAACCATTAAATAGCTTAAAAAATCAAATTAAAAACAAAAAACAAAAATGGAAAGAAAAAGAAAAAATCTTAAAAAACAAAAAAATAGTGAACTTATATTTAATCTTTCCAAAAGAACACAATGTAGCAAAAAGGTGAGAAAAGGAGAAATAAGAAAAGAGAACGGGTCTCTATTCTTAAAAAACTTACCTAAAAAAATTAAGTTACATCTTAGCTGTTGTCAATTTATCAAAATGTCCAAATCAACTTTAAAGAATAAAAAAAAAAAAAAATATTGCGAGTTTACCTCTTTTAAACAAAAAAAATTGAGATATATTTTGTCAGACTAAAAACTGAAAAACTAAAAAAGACGAAAAAAAACGGAAAAAGCGATAAACGGAAAAAGAAAAAAAAGCCCAAAAAAACTTAAAAAAAATACAAAATCTTTCAAAAAAAACGCTCAAATTTTCACACTACCTCCCTTTCAATTTCTCACACTCTCACTCTCCCTCCCCCTTTTACCTCCCTTTCAATTTACAATAGGCATATAATCCCGACCCCAAAAAACCCAATCCCTGTCCCACTAGGTTCACCTGTACCCCATTTGTACCCCATAAAAAGACAAAAAGAAAATAAGAAAAAGAGTTTAGCTTCGAATCATCTATACAAAAAGTCTCAAAGACAACATCTCCTCCATCCCCGTCCCTCCCTTCTCTCCCGTCCCTCCCTTCTCTCCCTTCCCTCCTTCCCACCTTCCTTTCCTTTCCCCCTTTCCACATTCCCTACCCTCCCTCCTTTCCACCCCCTCCTTCCCTTCTACCCCCTTCCCTCATTTGCACCTTCCTCCTTCCCTCATTTGCACCTTCCTCCTTCCCTCTTTCCCTTCCCTCCTCTTCCCTCCTTCCCGTCCCTCCTTCCGTTCCCTACTTCCCTTCCCTCCTTCCCTTCCCTCCTTCCCGTCCCTCCTTCCCTTCCCTCCCAGCCCTCCTTTCCAACTTCCCTCCTCCCTTCTCTCCTTTCCCTTCCGTTTCCTTTCCACAAACTAAATGGGTTCTAGTCGGGTTCGAAGTAAAAAAGCTTTAAAAAAAAAAAAAAAAAACTAAACCCATGTACCCTTATTAGAGTCAATACCACTTATACAGGTTCTAAATTTTTATTTCCCTAAATTCTTGCCCTTGAGTCTAAAATGACACTACTTGATCTTTTTCTTAACACTAATTCTTTAAACGGTTAAGGATCAGTCACGTAAATGAACAAAAAATTGAAACTGCACTAAAATTAATATAAACACTCATATAAACATTAACTAAGACCAATATCTCGATAACGCGTACAGGGTTCTAAAAATGCTCATAATAAAATGCGATGCGGTGACGTTTTCGTATCGTTTGCGATATTTTATACGTTTCAAATTAAAACTTAAGTAGCCTAAAGACGAAAATCGTGAATCGCTTTACCTTTCCATCGCAGTCATCAGATTAAGAATTTGAAAAGTGTGCACAAAAAAAAACAATATAAAATGTAGCAAAAAAAACAAAACAAAAACGCTATTTTTGGAAAGTGGAAAAAACATCAACACTAATAACGATACACAATATCACTCTTTATCGAGTCACAGATATCGTATAAAATTCGATTCGATGAATATATATAAATATATGTTTCGATACAATAATATACTCACAAAAAGAAGACAAATACAAAAACAAATACAAAAACAAAGCAAAACAAAACAAAAACAAAAACAAAAACAAAATAAAAATAAACTAAAAAATCTCACAAAACCCATATTATATTATACTCACAATATCGAGATCGAGGCCTCCAAAAAGAATCCATCCAAAGGCCACAGTACCCAAATCCTATATGAAAAAAAAAAAAACAAAAACAAA
>JBBHKE010000038.1:91305-106072 GCA_037447655.1 Zygnema cylindricum | reverse complement strand
GTGAGCAAAAGAAAGTTCAAAAGAGAGAGGGAGAGAGAGGGGGGGGAGGCAGAGAGAGAGAGAGAGAGAGAGAATGTGAAAGGGCGAGAGAGAGGGAAGAGGGAGAGGGAGGCAGAGGGGGAGAGAGAGAGAGAGAGAGAGAGCTATTGTTGGTACAATTTTGAGAAGATAGGTGCATCCCACACTAATAAATGTTATTTCTAAAACAATTTCACAAACTTTGCCTTCCAAACAATTACAGGTTTGATTCAAAAATAATATGGACCAATAATATTGGGTTTCATTCAATGATATGATTGCGAGTCAAAAAAACTTCTGACTTCTCTAGAGTTCCGGAAATTTTTTCATGTTAACAATTTTCCAATTGAAAGAGGGTGAAAAAAGAAAAAGAAAATAAATGCTAGGCAGTTTACACGAATTATTGGTTTATCTGTTTACCCTAACAAAACAAGTACAAACGTACAAAAATAAGGTTTCATCCGTAAACTTTATTTGTATGTAGTCATGACTCTAAAGTTATTATCAAGAGTTTATAATAGAAATTTGAAATTAGCTTACACATTCTAATTGCTTTAAATTTCTGATCTAAAAAAACTGTCAATCCGTACTCTCCATAAAAGGACCTTTAAAAAAAAAAAAAAAATGATTGCTGTATCACAGGTATAATATCTCAGGTGAACATTTTGCCAAAAACTTTGCAATCAAAAGTTTGTTTCTTTACTGGAAATGTTAATTTGATTATTTTGTGACCAATAATGGTGATGCAATGTCAAACTTTAATTGAGATAGAGAGAGAGAGAGGAGAGAGAGAGAGAGAGAGAGAGAGAGAGAGAGAGAGAGAGAGAGAGAGAGAGAGAGAGAGAGAGAGAGAGAGAGAGAGGGAGAGAGAGAGAGAGAGAGAGACCAGGAGCTCATAATGTTTAAGTAAACAATCTTAATGTAACAGTATCTATCTGTTTCCATTAATACAAATGGAACATACATTTTATTAGAGCAACAACAGTTGTCTATGTGAATATTAATAACTAATCTAACCTAATACTTACATATTAACCTAAAATAACAAGAGTTGTTTATCCTGATGTTAACCCTAACGTATTGATTAAGGTAGCAGGAATTTTGTTGAGACAAAAACACAAACAAACAAACATTTTCTTTTTTTTTCGAGACTCACCGAGCTCCGCAATAGTTGCTAAATAAACCGCTGTAGTGAAATTTGATAAAAAAACCACACTATATCCGTAAGTGTCAAAAGACATATCTCTTGCCCCTGCAATAAAAGCCCCAAAACAAATAATCGCCACACTGCCAAAACCCATTTACCAACCCCAATTTGCCAGATTTGGAGCTTGTCAGAAAAATAATTTTCTTTTTCAATGAATTTCTCGCCAAATGAGTTTCTGTAAAAATAATAATGGTAAATAATGGTTCTGCAAAAGCAGAAAACATATGATGCTCTGAACACTTTACAAGTCAAACTTTTATGTTCGATTTTGCAAGATAAAACGCATTAAGCATTGACTGTCGATGAAAATAAATCGAGATACTTCTGGATTTTGGTATATTTGAGCTTAAAAATTTGAAGTCTATTAAGGAAATCCAAACTGTTCATAAAATATCTGTATTACTTCATACTTAAGGCTAAGATTTTACATGACATTTTAATTTATTAAACCAGCTTCAAACTTTTTAGACTAGTGAGACTAATTGACAGCTTGAGTAGTAAATAATGTCTCACATCGCAAATACAATATTATTATCAGTAAAATTACTCCAAAACTGCACAAAAGAAAGTGTACAATACTCACAAAACATGAGTAGATTCATCTAGTGATATTCATTAACCTGTTGATTGGTCTCCGTACCTCATTAAAATGGGTCTTGTATGTCTCCTTTGGGCAATAAAGTACTCCATAAACATAGTAAAAGCCACCGTGGTTCTCCGGAGGGCGGTGTACATCGGAACATTTACACCCCGTATGGACGCCATACCAACAACCTAATTCCCATAACCCTAAATATAAATATATTTCATATAAATATGTTTCATATAAATGTGTTTCATATAAATATGGTTCAGACACATTCAATCGATGAAAAACCAATCCAAATGATGATGAACCGACCAAATGATGCAAAACCAATTCAAAATAAGTCATTTTTTTTGCTTTGGAAAAGCAGAAACTGCCAGATTTCTGAAAGGTTTTTCAACTCCCAAGTTCATGATGTTTCAATACACTGACAATAGATTTTAACATCGTATAACATCAATTTAGTGTAGGAAGACGTGACAGATGTTAGACCACTCCCATAAAAGAATTATTAAGACTCTTTTATGATTTTCGACCAAAAAAGTTCCAAATTAGTGCCATTACTCTAATAGCCATGGGCGGTGTACTTATTATACACCTGCAACTAAATTAAATACATAAATTAAATGTCCTACACGTTACCGAAAGGAAACTGTATGTAAACTTTGAGATTCTCTATTGCTTTAATGACTGGATCCAAATTGAAAAAGTCAAGGTCCTTTTCGAAAGTTTCTTTGCGAGTCTTCATTGGCAACATTGACTCTGTAGAGCAGCTTTCTGACGAATAAGAAATGTCTTTTATTGTGTATCCAACTTTGGAATTACTTTCTTCACCTTTGACAAAACAGGTTAAATAGAAACTAATATTACAGAGCAATTAAGTTACACCGTCCACGAAAATTTGAATAAAACCGTGAGGGAAAGGAAGAATAAAGGACAATTGAACTTAAGGTAGAGAGCTTTATTACCCAGCACTTAGCTGAATGATGTCTCCTGAACAAAACATAAAACGAAGAAGATGATGGAGATCTAAGAGCAAAAAGTGAAGTGAAAAAAGGAACACCGTTGTATGAAAGAAGTAGAAGTTATCTTCCCATATCCCACAAACTTGTTCTCTCATAAAAAAACAGCTCACCATATAGAAAAGGTAACTGAGGGAAAGTGGAGCAGCTCGGCGAAGAGTACGCAAAGGTACAAATCGAGCTCCGAAACTTTCTATGTCACGTGTAAATGTAATCCACCCAAAGGATCGAAGAGTATAGAGAAGAAGATTGGAACAAGCTATCTGAATAATCACAAGAAAACTCACAAGAAGGTACCATTTTGTGGTTATGTCAAAACGAGAGAAAACATCGATTTGAGAAGAAAGTGGAGCAAAAAGTTCTCACAAACAATGACAAGGCACTACTTTTCCAAAATCCTATCGATTCAAAAGACGTCGTTCCATAATAACTCCCACATACAGAAGCATTTGTACCTGAAGTAGTGTGACTACATTTGCACTTGGAAACTTGTAGGCGGAAAGAGCCGCCTTGTTGAACATGACCAGCATAACTGCATTCCCAGAAAATTCAATCCCACAGAGAGAGGGAGAGGGGGAGGGATAGAGGGAGAGGGGGAGAGGGGGAGAGAGATAGGGAGAGGGAGAGAGAGCGAGAGAGAGGGAGAGAGGGAGAGAGGGCGAGAGAGAGGGAGAGAGGGAGAAAGGGAAGAAGAGAGTGAGAGAGGGAGAGAGGGAGAGAGGAGAGAGGAGAGAGAAAGGGAAAGAGAGGGAGAGAGGGAGAGAGGGAGGGAAAGAGAGGGAGGGAAAGAGAGGGAGAGAGGGAGGGAGGGAGGGAGAGAGAGAGGGGGAGGGAGAGAGGAAGAGAAGGAGAGAGGGAGGGAGGGAAAGAGGGAGAGAGGGAGAGAGGGAGAGAGGGAGCAAAGAGGTATAATGTTTAAGATTGACACTCGCCTTCAAAAACAACTTTGTCAGTTTAGGGTTAAGCTTTATGCTAAAATCATATTTGGCAAATAATAACGAATATAACGAACAAGAATATGAATTCATATACTGCACGTTAATATTAAAAAGAGGAAAGGAATAGAGCGGATAAACAGGTGTACCTGCACAAACCATGTAGGAAACTGCAGAAGTCATGCCCTTCCTTGTCATAGGCTTGGGCCTATCCTTCTCCCATTCCTTCCCTTTCTCCACTACTGCACGTGGCAGAAGCTGCTCACGGTCGCGTAAATCCACACCAGTTTTCATCAAAACATACGCACTAAACGCACTTTTTAGTACTAAATGCACTTTTTAGAACAAAAAGTTTCGGTTCTGAAAGCTACAACTGTGGCTGATTTTTGTTTACTTAATAAAGTACTATTTTTCTTCTACATCTATGGAGGGAATAGATATTTCTTCAGTATTAAAAATGTGAATGTGATGAGAAATGATTCACAATAGTATAAGAGCTGTGATGCATATGCTGTTGGAAGGCATAAGTTACAAAAAAATAAGAAATGTTAAAGCCAGTCTAACAAAAATGGGAAGGAAAATGAGCAAACTTAAAACTCAAGAATGGTCATGCATTTGAAGCTTTGACTTTTTTGATTTTAAGTTGGAAACGTACGAAATTTTGAATTTTCAAAGGAATGAGCCGCACGAAATGCGATGAGGGGATGTCAAAACTCCGCACGTTATTCTGGTTATTCGTGCGCTAAATACGCACTTCTCCGCACTTTTATGACAGGTTTTAACCTTTATTTCGTTTGACTTTGAAAAAAATACGACAGTTTCAGTGTTATGTCCGATGGATGAATTCATTGGAGTTCGCCAGAAATCCGGAATTCGTGAAAATCACCTGACGACCAAATCGGAACTGAAATCGGTTCATAAATATCGCCGATACACCTGCATTGGACGCAGAGGTCGCAAACGGTCAACCGAAACCGTGACCGACCGTTAACCGACCGCCCGCGCCGGATCCGGAACGGATTCGGTTGCCAAATTTTGGGGGTCGGGCGGTTGCGGTCGGTTGATTCACCAGAAAAAAAAAACGGTCGGTTACGGTGGGTCAACCAAAAAACCAAAAAAAATGAAAATTTTGTACTGTCGCTATAATCCAATATTCTTGTACTTTGTACTCTTTGGTATCGTGGAAGTACGTGACATCATGATTAGCGTCGCAAATCTGACACGGTAGTAACACTATTCATTTCGCAAATCTTAGGGAACGCGACAAAGCGTTGCAAATCTGACACGGTACACCGCCAATCGCTATTACCGTAATTTATACTAATTCCGTCCCGCTTTTTTTTTATTTATTCTCCAATAGTATAACTTAGGGTGACGTTCCATCAAGCGAAAAGTGGCGTTCTTTATAGAAATCCGCGACTCTCCGTACTAAATCGTACCGCCTATTTTGTTTTTATACTAAAAACTACATTACAGAGAATCTTGCCGATACTCTCCGAAGGTCTTGGAGGTAACACTGACCGTCGGATGTTCATCTGCGAGGAGTTCGCTTCAATTTTCTCTGTTATACTCAATCCACCTCGAAGAGGTGGGTTGGCATATACAGAAAAAAAACATTTGTGACACGGTGGACAATTAAGCTACGTGTCATGATGGAAAACCAACGAAAAACCATAAGATTTGCACATGACACGCGGTTTCCAAAATACAACCGAAAATAAAAACGAAATTTTGTAACATTCCCTTGTCACGCTATTTTCTGTAAATTTTGTTCGTCACACTATATTCTGTAACTTTTGTTCGTCACACTATTTCTCTCAATGGACTTTCGTTCTGTTTGAAAACGAAAACCCTAAAAATGAGCTGGCGTACAGACTGGTGTCTACAAAATGTATAAAAGTTTTGTCGTATAACTACTTCGTACGCAGGTACATGGTACGCAAGTCAAGATTTGAAGTCAAGTTTGTCGGTGTTAAAAACCTGAAAGATATTCAATATCAGATCTTAGCTTGCGTGGTGCCAGTCAATTTATAACACGTGGCTCACATAATCTGCGTGATGAAACTTTGACTCATAGTTGGTTCCCACCAGAGCATTTTCCATTCCGATGATTTTTTTATTTATGATAAAATATGAAACTTTAAAATCCTTTGTACGTGCGAAACTTTATTTCTATTTGTCGAACGACGATCCTTTCATTCATGGCCTATTCCACCGAAAAAAAATTCACTTCCGCAACAGACGGACGTTAGAATAATATACGGCTTTCTATGAAAACCGTACAAACGAGCTTCCTCAAAATATTTCCGGATATTAAAGTCGCTTTAAAGTCGTGTATTTCGCCGAAAAATTGACGTAGCCAAAACAACATCCGTACGATTAGTTCATTGTACTCGCGAAAACACTGCAGGATTTTGAACCATCGTCGTCGTCCTTCGAACATTCAATGTTTGTTTTCGCACCTATGTTTGATGACGTCGAAGCGTGTAGGTTGTGTGATCAGTTTCGGAAAATCAAATGCTCCGGTGGGAAACAGCTATCATAGCCTATTCCCATCGGAGCATTTGATTTTACGAAAACTCATAGGAAAACAAACACACTTCGACGTCATCGAACATAGGCGCGAAAACAAACATTGAATGTTCGAAGTATGATGACGGTGGTTCAAAGTCCTACAGTGTTTTTCGCGAGTACAATGAACTAGTCGTACGTATGTTGTTTTGGCTACGTCATCTTTTTGGCGAAATACGCGACTCTAACCCGACTTCAATATCCGGCAATATTTTCAAGAAGCTCGTTTGTACGGTTTTCATAGAAAGCCGTATATTTTTCCAACGTCCGTTTGTTGCGGAAGTAAATTTTATTCCGGTGGAATAGGCCATGAATGAAAGGATCGCCTTTCGACACATAGAAATAAAGTTTCGCACGTACAAAGGATTTTAAAAGTTTCATATTATAATCTAAGGGTATGTCCCCATGTGCATAAGGGTTTTCTTTTGTCGTTTTGCTGTAAAACTTAGCGCCCTACTGCCTAAGTTCCAACCGTACGAAGGAATCGCAAATTTGTAAAGTACAATTTGCGTCATCCTCGAACTTACGATGTACAAAAATTTGTCGACTTGTGTTTTTCGACCCACTTTGACGACAAAAAATGTCATCTTCAACCTTATCTTTAAAACACATGCGCTATGTGTTTTAAAACTAGGGATTTTCTATAAAAAAATAGGAACATATATTCGCACGTGCCGTAATTTTCGAAAATTTTCATACGATTTCCAAGGACAAATAAAAGTACAGAGTTCGCTGTGTTTTGTCCATTTGCTGTCCAATATGACAAATAAAGTACACAATTTGTTTGATTTTGTCCGTTTTCGTCCAATACGGATTTTTTTTTTTGCATGGGTCTTCAAATTCCGATGCCATTTCACGTCGACCGGACAGGAGACGCAAAGGCAAAGCGCATCTTCGTCAACCGTGAAACGGCACAGGGTGGAAGGCGGTACGTCTACAATGTCACGGTAAGACATGCGACGTCACAAGCAATTCCAAAAAATAACGTGCGACCACAGATTGTAGACGTTGACAACCGTCACAAGTATTGTCGACGTACACAGTCGTCACAAAGATAGATGTGGTACGGAAAGATTATTTGCACCGACGTGAATTTGAATATGAGTCGTCGGCGGAAAATCCGGGAAATAAAAGCAGGTACGGCAGGACCGCAGGTACGGTCCAATTTGTGGCCGCGAGAATTCTGGTCAACGTAAGTCGTACGGTCGACGCGAAATAATCAAATCCACCGTTGGCGGAAATCGCGCAAAATATATATTGTACAGACGACGTGAAATGACGAAATCCACCGTCAACATAAATCACGGGAGATGTATGTTGTAAGGTCGAACTCGTCGTCGGCGGAAATTACGGCCAACGTAAGTATGTACGGCCCTGCAAAACCCATATACACCCAAATATAAATTAGTGTGGCGGCTGCCCGTCCTAACACCTAAATCTAAATAATTAGAACCGCCGACGAGATGCGGCATGACAACAATTCATTATGTTTAATAACCGTGGACGCATGAGAGCGTGCGGTATAAAAAGGGGTTCAATCCGGGTTGTAAAAAATGACGTTCGCATATATTCGTCCAACAACGGCATGGTCGACAGTATGAACGTCAAACATATTCGCATGTAGAAAGTCAATTTTTTTTCAGTTTTTCAACGTAACCGAATCAAATGTCGCACCAACGTATAACTGTAAACTCTCATATATACAGTTTCAACTACAACTAAGTTCCTTGTATGCAATTATGGTTAATATTAATGCTATTTTGCAGTTCAGTTTATTTAGCGTGCAATTTTATGCTATTTCGGCGCTAATGGTCATATTTAGCCTAAAAGTCTGTTGTAGTATAGTGTGGAACACAAAATACAATGAATGTATACGTTAATATGGGGTTCATATGTCAAAAAAACCACAAATTAGAGTTCATCATTGAACTAAATAAGATAAATTGACAACATTTGGCGTTGGTGATATTTTAGGCGAATAAACGCCAAATGTGGACACTCCCAAAAAAAAAAAGATAAATTTTGGACTAATCAAAACCAACCGTTTTTTTTTTGTCAGATGTGACGCTTACGTTGTCATTTTGACAGAATATCAATCCATTCATCACGAAGCAAGCAAAAGCTCCGCCCCCTTCTCCACTTTTCATTCATGGATTCCATTTCATGGACGCCATCATTCCCTTTCTACTTCCCTTCCCTCACGCCATCCATATTTTCCACCCTCACCTCATTTCACCATGCCCATCTTGTTTCTCCCTCTCTTTGTCTCTTCCTCTTCTCCTCCTATGTTTCCATTCCTTCCTCCATTCCACTCCTCCACTCCCCTTGTTCCGCTCCCTCTCCACTCTTCTTTCTCATTCCTCTTCCCCCTCCTCTTGTCCCATGTTTTATCCCCTCTTCCTTCCATTCTATCTCCATTTCCCTCCATTGTCTCTATTCCCCTCCTATCCATTCTATTTACTTCCATCTCCTTCCTCCTCCTCTCCTATCCAATTCCTCTCTTTTCTTATATTTTTATCCCTCCCCCTCCTTCTCACATTGAAGAAGCCTATCGTGCCTCTCTCAATGAGCCTCCCTCTCCCCCCCCCCCGTTTTAATTACCACCCCCTCACCTTTTCTCTATCCTTCGCCCTTTTCCTAGCTCTCCTTAACTTTTTAATTGTAGCTGTTTTGTTCTTTGTATCTTTGGTGTTATTGTGGTATATTTGTTTGTTTTGTTTTGCTTTTAATTTATTTGTTTCTAATTGCAAATTTGTTTGCTAATTTTTTTTGTCCTATTCGCAGTTGTGACGCACACATTATTCCCTTTATTTTTTGAACCAATCGAGCACACAAGTACAATATAAAAAAAGAAGTTTTGAACGTGATGGAGAAAGTGAGCGAGGAGAGGAAAGATGGAGGTGAAGAAAGGAAAGGAGTAGAGGGGAGCGAGAAAAGAGGGGAAAGAAAAAAGCATAGATTTTTAAACAAGCCTAATACCATGTTAAATAACGGGGAATAGTGAAAAGTAAGAGGGAGGTTAGGAAATGCATGGATGTATAGTGAATTTGGTTTTGCTTCGAGAAATCACAAAAACAAATAGAATATGAAGAAATATAGGGTGGGGAATTATTCTATGTTTTTAGGGTAATTTACATTCGGTATTTATCGGAGATAAGTGTTTGTTTATTCCGTTGTTAAATATATCTCTTTACGTTTCCATAGCTATGGTTTATATGTCATCTGGTCAATTTTTGTACAACTCTTATGTGCCCATGGAAGGAATATAAAAGAAAGGAATTTATCGTTTATGTTTTTTCTTTTATGTTATTAAGTTTTTGGTTTATGTTTTTTATTTATGTTTTATGTTTTTTGTATTCTATATATGATCTTGGTTTATGTTTGTAAATTATGCTTCTCATTGTTAAAAAGGTATGATGGGAGGTTATTTTGATAACGAGATTTAAAAAAAAAATGTCATTTGTGAGTTATTTTACTACCAAGATCAAAAAATAAAAGACAAGGAAAAAAAATGACTTTTAATCCTTGTTTTTGATTTAGGTGGATCAAATATAAGTGAAAAAGTCGATGTTTTGTTTACTACTTCCGAAGAAAAAAAAAATGGATTACACTTTATTTGTATCAGCAAAAAACTCGCGTTTTTCTCATCACATCAAAATAAATTTATGGTTTAGTCCTTTTAATATGCCTAGGTCTAGCTTCCCTTTATAATAGAGCTAAAGTTGTATCATTTAGCAACGACACATTTTCGTCGTTGAATGGTAAAATTGTTGTTTTCTATCAGATTTATCATTGAGCGACGACACATTCTCGTCGCTGGTTTGTGGTGCCGAATTTGTATAGTCCAGCGACGAGACTGTCTCGTCACTAGAACTGTATTAGTGCCAGAACTGACCTAGTGATGTAGTGCATTCGTCGCCAAACGTGGAATACTTCATGAAACCGATGCATTCTCCATTCACATTGAAAACATCATTCACATTCGATGTCATAATTTTTTTTTTTTCATGCAACATTATTAGTAACAAACTTCAAAAATGAAAAACAAAGGAGGATACAATTATATTGAAATGATCACGGATACAATTTACTTGACATAATTTCACAAACGCTAAGTACAATTACCACACTAACTATCCAAAACTACAAAAAAAGGTAAAAAATCAACAATAGTTATACAAAATTATGCAAGCCCCCATTCCCCACTTCACTAATTCAACGACTTCTCTATAAAAATACTCTAATTCCTCTTTCTCCCATTCACTGTCATCAAAGACTTCATCCTCGCAAGCGTCGGCATCTTGAATGCCTCGGACAAAATCTCGTGCCATAGTAGAAGGAATTGGCACCTCGTCGCCCTCGAAATGGCATCGCCATTTCATGATGATCACTTGTAAATGTGGGGTGAGCATGTTTTCCTCCCATTACCCGTCCTTCAACGACAATCCGCATTGAATCATAGCCTTCCGTGCGTAACCCATCCCATGCTTGTCCTTCAATGCCTTGACTTCGCGAATTGAATCGCGAGCCAACCTAAGGAAGAAAGCCTTCCCGGGCCTGAGTAGCTTCCTCGACCAACCCTTGCCACTAGGATGGGACCACGTATGCTTCTCAATCCCGTTCATATTCCAATTCTCCCATTTTTGCGACCAAACCTCCTTAATCTTAAAAATCACAAAGGAGTCGGCCGGTTGCACGAGGTGAGTCGCGCATGGAGGGAAGAAGTGGAGGATCGTCCTTTTGGCGAGTAATACTCGGCTCAACTCCTCACAGGTCGAAACTCGCTAGACGACAAACTGCATCGACCTAAACGACAAACTACAGTACATTTAAAGTTTCACGGTAATGCAACTTGTACGGTATTAATTTCGTTTTTTTGGTACGGCTGCAGATTTTCTCGTTTTTTTCTAAGTTACAGAGGAAAATGACAGAAAATAACTGTAACTTTAGCACATGCGAAAGTACCCTTAGAATCTATTGTCGACATCTGTTTTTTGACCCACGCCCACGTTAAGAAACGTGATCTTTCAGCCTTTAGGGTACGTCCCCATGTAATCGATACTTTGATAAAGTATTTTGGACTGTAGTGAAGATTCTCCGTACTACTTTGAAGAGCGTCCCAATGTGCAAAAAAGAAAATCGGAACTTTTACATGTGACGGTTGTAGACGTAGGTACAACTTTGTGACAATTGAAGACGTCTACGAAACTTCGGACGATTGGTGACGCCAACAAAAACAGCGACAGTTGTATCGTCTATATTTTTGTGAAATTGCAGATGTTTAGGGATTGGTGACATTGTGACGTCACGCTCACTTGTGACAACGTCGACGTCACGGATTGAAGAACTTTTCGCCATGGTTTCCCGATTTCTCTTTTTCTACTTTTCTCATTGGACTTGCCATTCAAATAAAAACCTATAAAATTTCAAAAAATATATTTTTCAAAGATCTTTTTTATTATACCAATAATGTCATGTCTCGTTCTAAAAAGTGTGAGTAACAAGCGATAGTATGAGAGGGAGAGAGGAGAGGCGATGACGGCAAAATATTATGCAAAGGAACCC
This sequence comes from Zygnema cylindricum, assembly GCA_037447655.1. Classification (NCBI taxonomy): domain Eukaryota; kingdom Viridiplantae; phylum Streptophyta; class Zygnematophyceae; order Zygnematales; family Zygnemataceae; genus Zygnema; species Zygnema cylindricum. The sequence goes on along the minus strand of JBBHKE010000038.1, from coordinate 94,168 downwards.
ATTAATGCAAGTGGAAGTCCGCGACCCCTGCAAATATTTTACCGTACATAGCGCGTGACGGGCACAGATAAAAATAATGAGGACTCTCCCTCGTCCAAAATTTTTCCCACTCTTGTGGCCATGCGTGGGTCAGTTTTCATTCACTAATTGGGCGTTTCTTGAACTAAAATCACCCTCTCGAGGTGGTTTTGGATGAAGTTTTTTTTTGGGCTGGATTCTCTTGCCTGGGTCAAAATGGGGAAAACGCCAAAACACGTTCACATAACGATAAACACGCCGTACATCCAAAGTATGAATTGACGTTCACTCTACATTGGTAAAAATGATTTTCTTGTACGGTTAAAGTATTTGTCAAAGTTCCCTAATTTTAAAGGCAAAAAGACAGAGAATAGTAGATACTTTAATACATGGGGGCGTACCTTTGGGATCTGTGAACATGTATTAAAGTATCGGGTTTTTTATGTCATTTTCCTCTGAAATTTAGTCCCCAACAAGAAAATATTTTGTCGTACGGAAAAACTGTAAACACCACAATACAATGAATGTCATCTTGATATTTTGAATGTACTACATGTTTGTCATATTACATACTCATTTTGTCTTTATCCTCTTTCAACCCCGGGCACGCGAATCCAACGCATCAAAACAAATTACCGAAAATCACATCGCCATAGCAAAAAATCACCTCGCGAACGAATGAAAAACTGTAAAAGAGGCAACAATACACCATAACACGTCACAGTGCACAGCGGAAAACACCAAGGATCTTCCCGTAGCAACAGCAAGAGCACACAGAACTCACAGACAAGGTTGCGCTTTATTACTTGAAAGAGAGTACAAGGTTGCGCTAGCTGTGTAGGTCTACTTGAGGTGTCATTCACTAGGTCTTACTCGACTATTTAAACTAACTAACTGCTAGTCAACCTAGTACTATACAGCTGTACACGTGGACCTTCACGGTCAACCGAGATCTATCCAAAACTTCCTTCTAGAACTATACAGCTTTATCTACATTCTGTGGCGTTGCTATGCTACGCTGCTGCGCTACTAAGTTGCTACGCCGCTAAGTTGCTATGTTGCGCTGGTTTGGAATCGCAGTTGCGCTACTCTGGAATCGTAACTGCGCTGCTCTGAAATCGCAACTATAGGAGCCTAGGCCTAGCCACTAAGTACCCAATTCTGTAACCCTGTTACAGTGCCTCCCACTAAGGATTCAGCGTCGCGCTGAACTTTGATTGACTCAGGGAAACTGCAATTGCCGGAGTATGTCATATGTTTCCTCGCGATATTTTTCGAACTCCTGGCGAAGGGCGTCGAGTTGATTTTGGAGCCGTTGGCGAAGGGCGTTGAGTTGATTTTGGAGCCGTTCACATTGGGTCTCCAGTAACGCGATGTGATGATCTGTAGCTGCCAACCGCCGCCGAGTGATTCTTTCCCGAACCTGATCTTCCCCTTCCTCAACCTCGGGTACTTCGGGTCGCGGCAGAACGTCCGCCAGTGCAGGCTCCTCGGGTGCCGGAATCCAGGGTTCTTCAAGTTCAGCCACTGGGGAAACTTCCACCGCTTCTTCGTCCGCTGGTTCCCACCGAGGTACCTTCCGTAATTTAAAGGACAGGTGTTTCCTTGCAGCTCGGGCCCGCTGAAGAGCATTCTTTCGAGCCAGCTTGAGTACCCGTACCTCAGGGGTGACCTCCGCTCTAAAGATGATGTCATGGAGGCGGACATCCTACGGGTGATAATGACGGAGTAACCCGGGAACATCAATCCTGTACTTGTAGTTGTCCTCTACCACTTCCACAAACGGTAAGGCGTGAGGGTTTAGCTGCATATAACCCTTATGATTATTTCCCAGGTCTTTTGTCCGCATGAAATTCCACGCTGGGTGTGACGGAACGTCGGCAGGAATACGGATACGATCTCCAGACTTCCCTATACGCCATTCCTCGGGCCACCTCGAGGGGTTCCAATGAAACCTTTTGGCGAAGCTGAAAGCGAGGTCCGGATGTTGGGTGTCGACCGGTAGTGGGAAGAGGTAGTCGAGAATTTCCTCTCCCTGTTCACTTTCCTCCTCCGGATCTCTTCGGTTCCCTCGCAGGAGGAAGACATCGTCGCCACTGTGGTATTGTGCCTCTGCCTTCTTTTTCGCGCTTTCAGACGACTGCTCGTCCGCGATACTCTCCTTGTTTGGGTCCCGTATCACCTCTAGATATGAGGCGCGCTCTTCAATTGGCGAAGGCGTTGGTTCTCGTTCCGGTTCCTCCGCCTCCAATAGCTCATGATCTTCTTTAAATTCCTGATCACCTTCCCGGGTTCGAGTGTATTTAGGGGGGTGTGAGTTTTCTGACCCCTCCCCTCCACTGGTCTTTGCCGGTCCTGCCTCGCTATTGGCACTTTCCTCAGGTTCCGGCTCCATTTCTACTTCTCTTCGCCTGCTTGCTTCCACCATGGCCTCCGCCGCCCTTAACAATGTCATGCCGCATGTCGTCGGACATTTTAGTTGTTTATATTTAGGCGTTAAGACGGGCAGCCGCTACACTAATTTGTATTTGGGTATTATTGGGTTTCGCAGGACCGTACGACGTGTACCGTACGATTTTACAGGCTGCTGTACGCCGTACTGTAACAATTCCCGCCGCCTCCGGTACCACCTTCGTTCGTCCGCTTCTCTTCATCTTTACCTCGGCCTTGGACTCCTTTCACGGTTATCGCTCCGTCCTGGCCGTTTCTGGTCACCTCCCCTCCCCAGTCTTTTGAGTGTGGGGGGATTTATGTGAGCTTGGGCCCTTCCACTAGTCCTTAAATTTCTTCTAGTACTCGATAACCTCCGCCTCCTTGGCCTTGCTCTTGGTTGCGGAAGCGGTTA